>CM033279.1:21040088-21051413 GCA_019343175.1 Oedothorax gibbosus
ATCATGTAAAATATAACAAAATTACACAATTTTGCTTCAACGAGGGAAAAAAAGTTTAAATTCTTTTTTTCAAGATTAGATATCCTTGGGTTATTAATATTTTTTTGTGTGAAAACTTTCTAATCTTTCATAGTACAGGCTGGCGCAAATAAAAGTGGCCTCGGCATGGAACTACGAATGCAGGAAATTTCTTGGCGAGAAAAACTATACTGAAGCCATCTGAAAGACTCCATAAATTATTCAAGCTTTCAATGGCTTTACATGGCAAACCTATTTTTTGATTGGTTGATTTGGTTGTTACTAGACTACAACTGCACATGGACTATCTACGAGTCTAGATCTTAGTGCGAGCTGTGTTGCGTTGATCAGATCAATGCACATATTTGAAGATGGCATGTTACAGGCAAATATTTCGCCAAGCGTCTAAGTGGGCTTTATATTGAATCGATCAATGACACATGGAAAACCTGTTTTTGACTTGTCAGCATTTTCTATCTTATCCTTAAGCCGGGTCACTTTTATTTGCGCCACCCTGAGTTAGTTAAAGTACAGCTGGATTAGGTAATTAACAAATTTTGATTGGTGAGATGTAATAAATTATGATGCAACATGAGTTTTGGTCCCTGTCCAGTAACTTCCCCTATTTCTTGTGTCCAATAATTACATCGGGTTACCCTATTTCAGTGAATATTTTAGTAACAGGAAAAAAGGACTATTTTAGTTCTTTTAGAACTTCTTGTTTTTACATACAATTAAATTTTCATGATATATTTGAAATCCAGAAAAAATATTTCTTTTGGGTTTTTTTTGGAAAAGGGTTACTGAACCTCTACTCTTGTTCCTCCTTAATGCATAAAGCTACGTTCTTTTAATCTAAGTATTGTCTGAAGGTCGAGTCGTGACTTAGGGTTAACTCTGGCTGGATGCAAAACTACAAATAAATAACCACAAAATATCCCAACACAATTTCACACTATATTTATACACTAATAAAAGCAGTTAAATTACATCGTAAATATGGCAGCAGCTTTGGTACCAATTATTTTTACTCCATTTTGTGATGTAACCCTACTTTTTTTCGTGGTTTTAGGTTACTCCTATTTGGTAAAAGTTTACTTCATTTTATGCTGTAAAGTTACTCCATAAAGCTAGAGGCATCACTTGCTACTACCAGTTTAATGGAGTAATGCAACAACAAACGGTTTACTCTGTATGAAAAAAAAACCTTTCTGACAAAGGATTGGGATTAATTTTTTCCCTTATTTGTAAACAAAATGTTTTTCGTATTTCCAATAGCGGGATCAATAAAAATAAATTTAGTAAATTAAAATATGATAAACACAATTTTGATAAAAAGTCGATACTTTGATTTTATATAATACATGAACAGGGAAACATACCTTGTTTTGATGAAATATAAAGCTTTTAACGAAATTAAAATAGTTTTTAATATAATAACGAGCATATAATATTATTGACACTTTTGTGGATGGATGGAAACACGACAACTTAGTTTGGAAACTTGGTAAAAGATAATTTTGTCAACTGTCAATGAATCAAAAATTAAAAAATCTTTTGGCTGTTGAAAAAATATTATAAATTAGTTCAAAAGATTTAACGAAATATTTTTTGACTGAAATTTAAAGTTATGAATGGATTTTGAATTTTAAATTATAAAAAATTGCAAGAAAATTAAATTGAAATATCAAGCGATTTGTTAGAAAATAAATAATAGTATAATCTATTTGTATATTTTATGAAAGTCGTGACCTTTATGGATAGTAGTAACCTTTTATGGATATAAGCTTATCGAATCAAACTATATTTCTAAAATACAATTTGTTTAAAATCATTTTATTTTATTTTGTAACAATTTATTCCTAAGCAATTTTTATCAACCCAGTAGAATGTGGAAAAAATAGTAGAGTAAGATAAACGTAATTTTAAAAAAATCTTTATTACAGGAATTGTGAAAATGTTTTACGCAGCAAAGGTCGTAAAAACCCATTTCTTTAAAAGATATGGGAATATTATAATCACTATATTCCTGATAATTGATTATATAGACTGTTTGTTTACGAGCCTCTGGTGGTTGCATGACTTCAAAGCAAAATGGATTGTTATGGTTTTCTTCTTAATAACTTACACATCGAGCTTGACTATTTGGTTGGTCATACGCACGAAAACCAGACATTTAGCAAATTTATTGCGTCATATCGAAGCAGCCTCAAAAAGTTATGGCAAGAATCTTAAAATAAATATGTTATCCATTGTTCTTTTATCAATACCCTTCGTATTCTCTTTTATCTATGCAACTGGATCTATTTACGATTTCAACTACAGCGACACGTCTGTGACTTATGGTTTAGTTATAAAAAACAAAGGCCTAAAATTTGTTATAATCTACTTTAGAACTTTACTTTTTAATCTCTTGTACGCCACATTCTGTGATTTTATAGTATTGCTGTACTGTATATGCTGTCGCCAGTGCTGGATGCAGTTGATGTATCTACGAATGACAGTCCAGCGTTGTCAAGCAAACAATTTCGTTACAACTGTACAATCAAACATTCTGAAATCGAAGGCAAAAACAGTCAAGATCTTGAAAAAAATCGAAGATCTGTTGTCATTACCAATGTTGTTGGTTTGCACAGCAAATTTTGGGGCTTGCTGCAGCATTGTTGGTTCGTATGTGTTATTCAATTTGGATGAATTGAACACCCCATTGTTTTTCGAAGTTCTGTCTATGCTTCTTCATTCTTCGGTCTCTCTTATTTCGGTTATCTGGTTTGCAGGAAAAATACCCATTGAAATGGCATCTCTAAGAAGTGCATTTTGCGAAAAGGTTGACATTAGACTACTTATAAATCCTGCTCCAGGTGAAGTGAAACTGGAAAGAGGATTGTATGATGCACCGGATTTTATTTTGACTGGAGGTAAGATCCTTCATTTTAAAAGAAGTTTAATACTGACTGTAACTGGAACTATTTTGACTTACACTTTTCTTCTGATTGATAAGACTTAAGACTATACACATAAAATACCGTACGGACATGCCGTGCACGCCGAAGCAATATTTTCATTCCATAGAAGAAGTTGGCAGGGTTAATTACAGATGCTTATCGCCAATTAAGATTTGTGCAAATTTTATGCCAGGTAATCAACTGAAAATTTTATCGATCAACTAAACAATAAGGTCCTATTATTTCGACTTAATAACGGCCGAAATAATCACTGGTGGTAACTTTCTTTTTTTTTAATTTTTTCTGAAAGTCATCCACTTTGATCCTCATCATGGATTTTTTGACCATATACCACATCTTAACAAGCTCGGATTTTTTTTACCATTCCACTATTGATTATAACGTAATCAGGACATACTTGTGTATGTGCGATGCCACGTGGATTTCATACCTTTTAACTGCTAATGCATTTTGAAAATAAATAACAGACATCATTTTACAGCTGGTGGGGTGGTCAATTTTCAATCATCAAAAGCATTTTAATTGCTCGTTAACCAAAATAAAAAATGTCATAAAACAAGCAGCATTGTGTGTTCTGTACAGATGAAGATACAGACTACAAATTCGTAAAAATGATGATCGTATAAGTACAGCGGTTGAATGCGTACAATTACAGCGGTACTTACTTTGTAAAAAAAAAGCCACCGTAACTTAACACTTTGTCAAAAATCTGACGCTTTGCATAAGGAATGATTAAACTAATACTTAAAAAATATCATTAATCAAATCTCATCACTATTAAATTCTCATATTGCAGCACGATCTACACTCTTGTACTTAAAAAAAAATGATGCATTGAGATCAGACAGTGCCTACGTCTTCGCCTTTCACACACTTAAATCCTGTTTCTGGCTGACACAAATTTCGTTCTTTGCGCATGCAAAGTCTTCGCATTTCTCCACACCTGGAAGAATATGATTTGTTAATGAAATATATTTTTCATTAAGGGTCTTGTATGGTGTCGTGATGCGTTAATTGCTATTTTGAATAACACATCACTCCTCTTTCCAAAAGCTTTCCCACGAAGTTTACAATCTTTTAGGCTGGTTTGTAGTGGGATAAGTGGGGCAATAAAGCCATAAATTCATTGAATTTCTGACATGATAACAGTTTGCGAGTCTTGTTGGCGACAACGCAACAGGAGGTCTCATCAGCCCTTCCAAGAAAAAAGTCTGGAAGTCACATATTCTCAGGAGGATATGATTGGAAAGAAGAGATACATAATAAATAGTTCGAACCTATCGCAGGAGTGAATGGGAACCCCACGCAACACGTGACTTTACGTCACAACCAATTGTACAGCAAGTGCACGCCTACGAAGGGATGAGGAGATGGATTTTCAACATAACAACTAGACTTTACTTCATTCCAACAAAAATCATGAAGCATTAAGCCCAAGAAAATAATCGGCTTAATCTCGCCCCGCAACGCTTCTGAGCGCGAAACTTTTACGCTCACATTCATACCTAAGACCCTCAACTATGTCTTCGATTCCTGCTTCTTTGCCGATGTATGTCTTACTCTGAATGCCTAAGTCCCTCATCTATCCCCTTGTTTCGCCGGATAAACTCCCGCTGAGGTCCAATTCCAGCGGCAGTGTTCCCTTTACTCAACCCGGATGCCAGACTCGCTCCTGATGTGCCCTTCCAGCTCCCGGATACTCATCGCTAATCTCCCTGCAGACCTGTACAGCTCTCACTCCTGTTGTAAACCCCTTCATCTACACTACAAACTGTGAGTTATTTTTAAATAGTTACATTGTATTTTGGACAAGAATTCCATTATTTAATTGGCTAATTCAGAATATTTAATTAATTTTTTTATGATCCCTTCTTCATTCATTGCCCTCCCCAAAAGAAATACAGCAATTTTTTGTTTTAAATATGATCGCAATTTAATTACTAGCTTCAATAAAATGTTTTCTTTTAATTACGAAATTTGCCTTTTCTTTGAGTACACCTAGAGTCTATTTATAGTTATTTTAGGGAAGGAATTATAGAATCTGGATGGTTTACAGTCGCAATAAACCGAGTTAACAATTATGCTTTTCATTATAAAACACAACCTTTTAATGTACTAACCACTACTTTATTTTGTTCATAACAAATAATAGCGCGTTGCGACAATGGTACCTACAGGATTTTTTTTCCCAACTTTATTGTTTTAATTTTTGTTGATTTTGTTTTCGATTTTTACGTCATTTATCACTCATGCCTCCTAGACGCCAACCAAACCCCCCAAATTTTGTAAATTTAGAACGACCAGACATGGCGCGCAATAATCAATATGTATCTTTAATTTCAAATTTTGATGGAGAATCTACCGAGGAATGTTTATTTTTTTTTTGAACAATTTGACGAAATTGCCAGGCTAAGTAATTGGGGAGAAAATGAGAAAATCATGATATTTAGAGCAAAATTAAAAGGCAGAGCCTTAAAATTTTTAATAAGTGACCCTGTACTTGTAAACCTACGAAATTATGAACAGTTAAAAACTAAATTTTTAGAATATTTTAATCAAGAGACAAACATAACAAGCAGACAATTACAATTTAACAACATTAAACAACGCGAAGCCGAACCAGTCCGTGATTTAGCCCAGAGAATAATTATGGCGTCCAACAGTTATTTGGGTATTTCAGAAATAAACATTAATAGGGAAACAAAACAAATGTTAGATAAGTTGAGATTAGCAAAATTTGTGTCAGCCTTAAATATTGAATTACAAGCAGATGTGCTTAAAAATAATCCGGGAACATTTGAAGATGCCGTAAAAATTGCCACTAATATTCAGAGTGCATTGAATAGCATTATGGGATTGCGAATAAATAATTTATTAGCTGAAAATACAGAAAATCAAAGCACAAGTAATTCTCAAGAGCTCTTAAGTTTAAGACAAGAAATCAATAACTTAAAATCTACTAATAACTTGGGTCATATTAATTATCCCAAAATTTGTCATATGTGCGGGAAAAATAATCATTTTACAGCTGAGTGCTTCATTTATAAAAATGTATATCAAAACCAACCACAATCGCAGTTCCAACAAACTGCACAAGATCAACCCCGCCGCTTCAGAAATGATGGACAACAATATCCCCAATTTCAACCCCAACATTTCGGAAATGCTAGGCAAAACAGACATCAACAAAATTACGGGCAACCTCAGCACTCTTTTACGCAAAATCCCCAAAGATATCAAAACAATTCCAATTCTGTACCCCAATCAAGCGTTAATGTGCAACAAAATAATCAACAAGTGAGGAGACAAACAAATTTCGGTAGACAGGATACAGAAAATGATTTTGTCCCTAGACAGGTACAACCCGTCAGAGCTGATATTTTGAACGATATGACAGAACATGTTTTTAACATTCAACAAACAATTGCACAAGAAAATTCTTTTTTAGACACAGGAACAGCGGACAACAGTCCAACATAAATTTAAATAGTAATAATTACTACATTAATCAAATAAATTCCGAACAGTTACCCATAGTTCAATTAAATCAAGGTGAGGAAAAATTAATAAATAATAATACAGCAGAAACAATATCACAAAATACAAAAAATAACGACGAGTTAGAGGTAGTTAAAACTGTTAATGCAAATGAACCTATTAAAATTAACACAAATTTAAATCACATAAATGCTGCAAAGGAAATGCTGCAAAGTAAATTGCAAAATATACAAACATGTGACGAATTAGAATTAGCAAAAACTGTAGATGCCAGTTCCCCAAATAAAAAAGTCGCGAAAATAATAAACATAGAAGATACGGAGATATTACCAGATAATAAAATATGTAGCGAACAAATAGACAGTTCAAAAGACATCTATGCGGAAGAAACAGAGGACAATTATTTTAATTGCGAAGATAAAGTTGCAAAAAATTTAAATTTTCCGCGACAAAATAAAATGAATGAAGTTTTACAAACTGAGGGTATGGATGATGCGATTGAAAAGTTATATGATGCGGCAAATTGCATAAAAAATATTGCGATACAGGAAGCGCACAAAAATTTACAAGAATTGAAACAATGTGTTGAAGAGAGTATTTCGAAATTATCTGTAAAAATTTGCGATGTGATTGTATTAATTTTATTAATGACGATTATTGCAGGTAAAATATTTGGCCATATAATAAACAAAAGGAATTTTATATGCGTTTTGAGGTATATTACGGTTTCATGCAAAAATAAATTAGAAACAATTGAGAAACAATGGAAAAATTGCTGGGAAAAGGTGTTCAAATATAAACATGAGTTAAATAATTTAGCGGAAATAATGATAAGATATAAATTATTGCAAAAGGAATATAATAATAAAAATGATATTTTACAAGAAAAAAATGCGCTAATTAACGACTCATGGAATAATAAACCCTTGAATAAAACAACCATTGATTATACAGACAAAATAAAAATTCGCAAAATAAAAAGTCAAAATAAAAAATTATGTAATAGTATATGTGAGAATGAGAAAGAAATGTTTCGCCATGATAAGACTTCGAAATTAATTAGTAATGATGATACAAGCAATTTTCATAATGCAAACTATTTAATAAGAAATAATGAGTTATTAAATACTATGATAGGTTTTAATATGAATTGTAGATATGTTTGGGATAATTTCAAAAAGAAAAACCCCAATCTTTGATAAAATAAATTAAGAACGATTAAATAAATCAAAAGTCTATTAATTATGACGCTAGAATAATTTTCAACTTGTTTTATAAATATTGATAAAATATTGCGAATTTGTGTTTAAGAAGGTGTTATGTGTTTTGTAAAAAAAAAAAAAAGGGAAATTACTACGATAATAGGCTGTTAAGCATTTAGGTGCAGACATAGGATCAAATTTATGCCTGTCTAAAAACATTATGCTATCTTACGCTAATGTATGTTGAATTACGAAGCTGCGGTTTTCCTCCCCCCCCCCCCTTCCCCCCCACGACACACAGCAAGAAAAAGAAAGTGAAAGCGTCACTACCAGGACGCTGTCTGGACACAATAATATTCCCCGCTTTCCCCCCCCCCCCCATGTTCCTTGAAATACGCGAAGACCTTTTTACCCCATGGTGTGTGATAGGGGAGACAAGTGTTATAACAGTTCTTTTGAGAGAACAAATTTTTAGGGGAAATTATCAAAAAAAAAAAAAAAGATGTATATATCTACATGATAAAGGGAAAATGAATATTTCTGTTTGTGTTATTAAAATATACGGGGACACACAACTTTTAACAAAAAAAAAAAATATATAGATATATATATTTGAAAAGACATTCAAGTAACAGATATACATACAGGTATAAAAAAGGAGGGAACGGGTAATAAAGCAAGGTTGCAAATTTTCTCACCCATCTCGCATACGCTGAGAAACTTGGCGACACTGATGTAGCTGATGGGAGGGTCAGTTCTTTTGTATTCGCTCCGTGCTTCAACGATCTTGAATTTCGGGCTGAGAAAGGTGTATGTAAAGATTTAGGAATTTGACATTTTTAGATGTTTTCATAGAATTTTTACTTCACATTATTAAGTATTTTTACGATTAAAATATTTTTATTTGTACGATTATTTTTTTCAAGGGATTTTTTTTTTGAGATTAATCTCTTTATAAGAGGATTTTGGTGCAGCAGGGTATTTTTTTAAGAAAAATCATTTTACAGCACTCATACAAAAACTGGAGAGATCTACTAATTATTTTATAAATACATTGTTTTGGTTATAATATTTAAATAATTGGTGTTTTAACATATATTGAGATGATTTGCCAGCTGAATGAAATGATTTAAAGCTATTACATGTGTTTAGAATAGGCAAAAATTGCGTAGATTAGAATATTTTTTTTAAAGAATTACATTTTAGACCTTTTAGTGATCAGTTATTTTGTAAATTTTATTTTTTTTTGAGCTAGAAGGGAAGGGATTAATTGATGAAACGATACAACTTTACCAGCGGTGTCCAACGAGAGAAGGAGCTTTGACGGCATGAAACTCGCTCTCCGAGGGGTAAGGTAAACAATAGGGTCCCTATCGAAGTTGTAGTATAGCTGCATTCGCGGGTGACTTACTGGTTTGGATTTTTTTTGGTGGGCAAATTAGGTTTTTCTAAGTGAGCTCTGGTTTGGAGCAAATGGGTTTCAGTTCAGTTTGTGCGTTTTACTTTTATTTAGGCATGGATTTCATTTTGGTTTGGCAATGGATTAAGGAAAATCTTTTCTGCTTTGATTATTTGTTTATTTCATTTCTTCATTGAATATTTTTGGATTTGATTAAATATTTAAAACTTTTTTTGCTGATTATTTTGGACAAAAATTAAAGATTTTGGTTCTTTGTCATAAGTTTTGTATTGTATAATGGAATCTTGTACTGATATTTTGTTGCTATTTGGCTCACATGTTGAATAAAAGGGATCTTACAATAACTTTTACAGAAAGACAATCTGCAACAAGAACTGATTGCAATGGTTCTAAGGACAAATCACAAGTGATTGTATGAACTAACAATATACATTAATAATAATGATGAACTTTGCCCTTGAATGTATTTTTGTAATGAATTACAAATATGATTTTATTTTCAGCATGAAGACATGCATAAATCTAATATGTATTTTAATATTGTGAATCTACTGCATGTGTAAGTGTACCTTATTATATACTTATTTCAGGATCTTTGAATGAATACATTATTCATTTGTAATTGGTAGGGGCAATGCTTGAATAAGGTGATATCTTTATATTTTATTTCGGCTTTTATTAGATTTTATTTGTAGGATTTTTTTTTCAAAAAAAAAGGAAGGGGATGTTATGTCGTGATGCGTTAATTGCTATTTTGAATAACACATCACTCCTCTTTCCAAAAGCTTTCCCACGAAGTTTACAATCTTTTAGGCTGGTTTGTAGTGGGATAAGTGGGGCAATAAAGCCATAAATTCATTGAATTTCTGACATGATAACAGTTTGCGAGTCTTGTTGGCGACAACGCAACAGGAGGTCTCATCAGCCCTTCCAAGAAAAAAGTCTGGAAGTCACATATTCTCAGGAGGATATGATTGGAAAGAAGAGATACATAATAAATAGTTCGAACCTATCGCAGGAGTGAATGGGAACCCCACGCAACACGTGACTTTACGTCACAACCAATTGTACAGCAAGTGCACGCCTACGAAGGGATGAGAAGATGGATTTTCAACATAACAACTAGACTTTACTTCATTCCAACAAAAATCATGAAGCATTAAGCCCAAGAAAATAATCGGCTTAATCTCGCCCCGCAACGCTTCTGAGCGCGAAACTTTTACGCTCACATTCATACCTAAGACCCTCAACTATGTCTTCGATTCCTGCTTCTTTGCCGATGTATGTCTTACTCTGAATGCCTAAGTCCCTCATCTATCCCCTTGTTTCGCCGGATAAACTCCCGCTGAGGTCCAATTCCAGCGGCAGTGTTCCCTTTACTCAACCCGGATGCCAGACTCGCTCCTGATGTGCCCTTCCAGCTCCCGGATACTCATCGCTAATCTCCCTGCAGACCTGTACAGCTCTCACTCCTGTTGTAAACCCCTTCATCTACACTACAAACTGTGAGTTATTTTTAAATAGTTACATTGTATTTTGGACAAGAATTCCATTATTTAATTGGCTAATTCAGGATATTTAATTAATTTTTTTATGATCCCTTATTCATCCATTGCCCTCCCCAAAAGAAATACAGCAATTTTTTGTTTTAAATATGATCGCAATTTAATTACTAGCTTCAATAAAATGTTTTCTTTTAATTACGAAATTTGCCTTTTCTTTGAGTACACCTAGAGTCTATTTATAGTTATTTTTAGGGAAGGAATTATAGAATCTGGATGGTTTACAGTCGCAATAAACCGAGTTAACAATTATGCTTTTCATTATAAACACAACCTTTTAATGTACTAACCACCACTTTATTTTAGTTCATAACAAATTATAGCGCGTTGCGACATATGGTAACAGATCTCTATACAATTCCAATGGGGAAACTTTCGACCCTGTTTTTTAAAAAAAGAATACGACATGTACTCACGAAAACTTACCAAAAAATACAGAAGAAAGTTATTTTGCCATTAAAATAATTAATAAGTATAATTTTAAAGATATTAATTAGTTATAATTAAAACAATATTTTAGTAATTATTCACAAACTACAGATGGCAGCACTAACGGGGTGTAAATATCTAAACAAAATTATTTGTTTTAATTATAACTAATTAATATCTTTAAAGTTATGTTTATTAATTAATCACAAAACAACTTTCCTCTGTATTTT
>CM033279.1:21051513-21256513 GCA_019343175.1 Oedothorax gibbosus
AAAGTATGAAAGTTTGGGTATCTGAGGTTATAGCTTTCTAACAAAAAAAGAATTTTTAAGATCCGATGATTGGAACTGATTTTGGAAGGGGGTACGGACGGACAGACGGACAGACAGACAGACGGACAGACGACATCGACCGCATGTCAATACCTACTTTTTCATTTTTTTAATTCTTTCGAATTAAAAAAAGAAAAGTAGGCTAAAAAGGAAAGTAGGCTAAAAATAGCAAATATAAAATTCATCAACTACCAAGTAAAAGTTATTTGTAATTAAAGCAATTTGCAATTAAAGCTATTCAATTAAAGTCATTTGCAATTAAAATTATTGTTTTATTTAATTTTAATTGGTAAATAATTTTGTAGTACTATTAATTTATTACTACTAATTACTATTTATGAAATTATTTGTTCTTATTTTACCTAACAATTTTTGTATTTTTAATAGATAATTAATGTTTTATTTTTAAAATAAAAGTTTGAATTAGAAATAAATTATAGGCTGAAGGCCCTGTTTGGCGGATTTCTTTCTGAGGTGTATAAATAGTGCGTTTTTTTGTTAAGCACAAATATTGTGTGGAAGCGGTTTAAGTGACAGATTCTGTAACAAACTTACTTTTATTTTTAAAGCATCAATTTGACTAATTATTTATTCTTCTCTTTTTCGAAAGAAAGTTAATGAACATGGAAAATTGTGGCGAATAAAAGATATTTATTAAAAAAATATTGCATCATTATTCTTCGGATTTCAAACAAATTTAGCAAACGATAATGAGTAATTATTAATTTGAGAAAGAAGCAAAGATTAATGAAAATAGTTAATTTTGGCGTTTAAAAGTTTGAATTAGAAATAAATTATAAGCTGAAGACCCTGTTTGGCGAATTTCTTTCTGAGGTGCATAAATAGTGCGTTTTTTTTTTGTTGAGCACAAATATTGTGTGGAAGCGGTTTAAGTGACAGATTCTGTCTTGCAGAGTTTTCTGAATGTTTATTAACCTTTGATCCCATATTCTTGGAATTATACCGCTCCACGAGATCTCAGCAAGTCAAAGTATTGAGTAGAGCCCTCTATCCCTGACGGTGGAGGGCTCTAATATTGAGAGGATACAAGCTTATGCAATCTTGTGTTTCGGAGTGGTAAGAGTAATCTTGTTTGAAAAGAGGAAGCATTTTATAAGAGTAGGGCTTTTAAAAAAATTTAGTAGTAATTTTGCCTAAATGAATAACAAAATATTTAAAATACCTAACCTTAATATGGTGGAAAAAATCTTTAATATTTTTTTTTATAATTGCGTGAAAAAAATCCGATTTTTACACTATAATTTTAATATCAGACGCGTGCGAAAAGTTATACTTTTTAGAAACAGTGATAAAAAATTACTTTTTTTCACCCAAAAGCAGTGAAAAAAAGTACTTTTTTTCACTCTTTTCATAAGATGCCAACATTTCAAGTAAAACTTCTATTTCATAATAATCATAAAATCCAGAAATTTATAGATCTTCTTTATTTATAAATATTATGCGCGTGAATGTTATTATTTTTTTATTTTTGAATCAGTAATATCCACGTTCAAATGTTTGACTTTAAACTAAACAAGAAGTTCATAAAGAACTAAAATAGCCTACTTTCCTGTTACTTAAATACTTACTGAAGTTCTAATCGGGAAAAAAAACTAGGTTCCTAAAGTAAATATCATCAACAGCTGTTTCTACACTAGATTTATACACATTAGAAAAAAAAATCGAAACACAGCACCCAGCTATAATTTAAACTTCTAAAAGCTAAAATCAACTAATTTCCTTAATATTCTTCCGCAAATTAATTAAATATTATTTATCATCTGCTCGTGATTTATTTGTAGTTCGAAGAATAATTAAATATTTATTAATAACTAAAGTAATGAAACTACTCCGAACTGCATTAAAAAATAAGAAATGTAAATTAAAACTAAGCATAATTGCATGCAAAAGTATGCCTTGCCGCTTTCTTGGTAGATAATTAATGAATAATCAAAGAATCAAATTGTGCTACATTTTATGACGTCATTCTAAACTGATTCATGAAAATATTATTTTGCTTCAAATATGTTTAAATAAATAAAGTTTCTCAAGCCATTGTTGATTTGGCAACAGTGATTTAAATGACTCAAAATTGAATTTCAATGCTAATTCAATGGGAAATTCGCCGAAGGATAGTAGATTTATGTCTGTCCGGACGTACAGACAGACGGACAAAAAGTATGAAAGTTGGGTATCTGAGGTCATAGCTTTCTAACAAAAAAAGAATTTTTAAGATCCGAGGGATAGAACCGATTTTGGAAGAGGGATACGGAGAGACGGACAGACAGACATACGAACAGACAGACAGATGGACATCAACCGCATTTCAATACCTACAGTGATTTAAATGACTCAAAATTGAATTTCAATGCTAATTCAATGGGAAATTTGCCGACAGATAGTAGATTTATGTCCGTCCGGACGTACAGACAGACGGACAAAAAGTATGAAAGTTGGGTATCTGAGGTCATAGCTTTCTAACAAAAAAAGAATTTTTAAGATACGACGGACATAAATCTACTATCTTTCGGCGAATTTCCGATTGAATTAGCATTGAAATTCAATTTTGAGTCATTTAAATCACTGTTGCTCTTGAGGTGTTACTGCCAATTTCCTCAAGGAAGGTAGAGTACCTACCCTTAACACTTAACCATCTTAATAATTATTATTAATCAATTGTATCCAATTGATCACCAAGAATTTAATATTTAAGGTTAATAAATGCGTTGTAGAACATAGTTGGAATTAGTTAATATCTAATTAATAATATTACCGCAACCGGAATGAGGACAATTTATTGTATAATCGTTTATTCGCAAAGACATAATACATTTCTATGCTAGTAAAATATAATGATTGTATATATATATATCAGAGGGTCGAGTCCAGATGGAGGGAAGAATAGAATAACACTTACTCAATTTCCAGATCATCTCGCGGAATCTACTACGAATTATAATTTTAATTAGATTACTTAATTAAATACCCTATCATGAGGGTAATATTTTAGGAATTAACTTAGTAAAATCTCTTTATATTACATGAAGTAGATTAAAATTGGATTGGAGGGTAATTAGTCCAACTATTAGTTGTTCGGCTTGAAGTAATATTCAGAATGATTTATTTTCCTACTCTCTCGCTGACCCCTCGTCGGATATCTTTTTGATCCGCCTACTTTTTTAAATTTTATCCTGCCCCAAGGACCCTTAACACTGAGGTTCAATTTCATCCC
The DNA here is from genome assembly GCA_019343175.1 of Oedothorax gibbosus. Taxonomy (NCBI): domain Eukaryota; kingdom Metazoa; phylum Arthropoda; class Arachnida; order Araneae; family Linyphiidae; genus Oedothorax; species Oedothorax gibbosus. The sequence continues at coordinate 21,054,806 of CM033279.1, forward strand.
AACTTCCCTCACCCTTTTTTTGATTGGAACAGGTGGCAGAAGACATCCGATACAATTCTAAGCGATTGGCCGTCGGCCCCTTGACCGGTCAACACCCGACCTTATCCTGGAAGTAAACAGATGTTTTTCGTAACTCGAAAATACCGGCACAAAAGGGCCTATCGTCCGTGCAAATTCCATTATACTATAACGTCAGGTCTGCTGTACCCTCAAAGGCTCCCGCCAGACTTATGACCAGTGTCCATAATGGCCCGACGCGCCTCTATACACTAAGTTGACCCTGGCTGAGTCAAGGTGAAATGTAGGTTATCGCATATCGACCTACCGCTCGGCTTGAAGTCAATATTCAGAATGATCTTATTTTCCTACTCTCTCGCTGACCCCTCGTCGGATATCTTTTTGATCCGCCTACTTTTTTAAATTTTATCCTGCCCCCAAGGATCCTTAACCACTGAGGTTCAATTTCATCCCCAACTTCCCTCACCCCTTTTTTTTGATTGGAACGAGGGTGGCAGAAGACATCCGATACAATTCTAAGCGATTGGCCCGTCGGCCCCCTTGACCGGTCAACACCCGACCTTATTCCTGGGAAGTAAACAGGATGTTTTTCGTAACTCGAAAATACCGGCACAAAAGGGCCTATCGGTCCGTGCAAATTCCATTATACTATAACGTCAGGTCTGCTGTACCCTCAAAGGCCTCCCGCCAGACTTATGACCAGTGTCCATAATGGCCCGACGCGCCTCTATACACTAAGTTGACCCTGGCTGAGTCAAGGTGAAATGTAGGTTATCGCATATCGACCTACCGCTTGTTATACCGCAATTAATCCCTTGTATTATTTAATTTCCACTCAAGAGTTGCCAAATCAACAATGGCATGAGAAACTTTATTTATTTAAACATATTTGAAGCAAAATTATTTTCATGAATCAGTTTGGAATGACGTCATAAAATGTAGCACAATTTGATTCTTTGATTATTCATTAATTATCTACAAGAAAGCGGCAAGGCATACTTTTGCACGCAATTATGCTTAGTTTTAATTTACATTTCTTATTTTTTAATGCAGTTCGGAGTAGTTTCATTACTTTTGTTATCAATAAATATTTAATTATTCTTCGAACTACAAATAAATCACGAGCAGATAATAAATAATATTTAATTAATTTACGAAAGAATATTAAGGAAAACAGTTGATTTTGGCTTTTAGAAGTTTAAATTATAGCTGGGTGCTGTGTTTCGATTTTTTTTTCTAATGTGTATAAATCTAGTGTAGAAACGGCTGTTGATGATATTTACTTTAGGAACCTAGTTTTTTTCCCGATTAGAACTTCAGTAAGTATTTAAGTAACAGGAAAGTAGGCTATTTTAGTTCTTTATGGACTTCTTGTTTCAATTCTTTCGAATTAAAAAAAGAAAAGTAGGCTAAAAATAAGTTTGCCTTTTGTAGTTCCAGAGATTTATCGATGCCGATCTTCTTTACGTAAAAAAATTAGCACGTGAATTATTTTTGAACCAATGAGATTTGATTTTTTTCACGTAATTATAAAAAATAGTGTATGAAACCATAGCCCCCTACATATAATGCCGTCCTAGCTCGATCAAAATCAAAATTGGAAGTCATGAGAAAGCTATAAAATCCACTAGTTTTAAAAAGTGTTACTCTTCACACTTGTTGCATAAATAACTATTTCTTCAAAATTCATGGTTTTAAAGTATTTTAAACACAATATACAAATAAAATTGAAAGAATTTTTGATTTCGCACCAATGGATCACGTAATATTAGAAGGTAAAAAAATCCAAGGTGGCGGAAGCCGCCATCTTGAATTTGTTTTTTTTTAAGTGTTTAGGAAAAACTTTATGATTATTTGAAAGCTTTACAAAATAAAATATGCAAGTAAAACTTAAAGAATTTTTAACTTCTAGCCAGTGGATCAGTCATCTTGATTTTGGATATTTTGAATGTTTAGGTAATTATTTACGACAAAATGCACCTAGAAAAGAAAAAAACTATTAATTTTGGCCTAAAAGAACTCGAAAAATACGCCGGTGAAGTGATGACGTCACAACATGGCTACTGGGCATAAACAAACGCCATTGAGTTTAAGTAGTATGTTGCTTTTCATTGAGCGGCTCTCGTTTGTCCGAAAATGACTTCCATGTTCCATTTTTCAACTTTTTTTAAAGATAAATTGCAAGCTATAGAAAGTGGAGAAAAGCGCCTTCAAGCCTCATAAAAAAAATTCTTATTTAAAATAGTTTTTAATTGCAATAATTCTTAATTAAAGTAATTTTTAATTACAATAATTCTTAATTAAAGTAGTTTTTCATTAACATTAATTTTAATTACAATAATTGTTAATGGACAAGTTGCATGAAACGCGAAATTCAGAATATATATGTTTTTTTGGTAGATTAGAAGCTGCATATTCCGAATATAAGCTTAAATATTCAAAAATATGTTTAATATCAGCAAAAAAATATATTTGAAATTTGCCGAAAATGTACGTCACTATAAAAACAGCTCTGACGACAAAATTTATGTATGTTTCGATCTATGTCCTTTAGTTTTAATACACTTTATAAAATAGTAAACCTTACAATTCTTGCGAAACCTCCTTAAAAGAAGAACAAAATATTATTTTTAACCAGTTCCTATCAAGAAATTTAAACAGCTTGTTCCAAGTTTGGTTGTTAGTTAAAATACACACACTAGAGCACGTATGAGCTATTGCAGAACTATTGACTGTTGGATCTGATCGGAATAGTCGAGTGAAATCGTTGAACGTTTGAAGAAATTAACTGGAATGGACATGAAATGTGTCTGTACAATAGAAATACTTTTTTGTAAGAGTTTGATAAGGATGAAAGCACGTTTCACAGTTTTGAAAGCTGAACGTGATATGAAATAACACGCCAAGAAAAAAATAGCCAAATATGACGTCATTTGTTACGCCAAGAGAGGATTATTATTATTATTACTATTATTATTATTATTATTATTATTACTATTATTATTATTATTATTATTATTATTATTATTATTATTATTATTATTATTTATTATTATTATTACTATTACTCTATTATTATTATTATCATCATTATCATCATCATTATCATTATTATAATTATTATTTTTATTTTATTTTTATTTTTATTTATTACATTTGACCGAGACGCTTCAGACAACAGACAGAAATACATTAGACATCTGATTGATAAGTGATTGGCTACTTTATAAGAACAAACATAGTCAATAGTCTTATTTTTATTAAAGAAAGTTGTAATGTATATTTGAATGCAATAGCCAGTGATTGGAAAGTTACTTTTAAAATGTAACTCTTACACTATGTTTACTTAATTAAAAAAAAGTAACTGTTCCTGTTACAGTTACTTAGTACGAAAAGTAACTTATCATATTTACTTTTAGAAATTTCAATTTATAAGAACAAATAAAAATTAGCAACCTTGCCGTGTTTCAAAGCGAACCAAGACTAAAGAAATCGGGATATTTGGAAAAAAGATAAGAACGAAAATTAAACGTTATTAAAAGTTAAATATTAAATAATTAAATTTAAGCCAACCGTCGAACTGTGAAGAAAATATAAGCGAAGAGCTGCGTGAGACTGTAGGAGCAATGAAATTTTTCTTTACCATCTAAAAGTTACTAAGTTCTAGTTGGAGTTATTTTCTGAAAAATCTATCGGCGTTACCTAAAAAAGTATGTGTTGCAGGTAACGTACGTGTTACTCCAATCCTTGGCAATGGACAATTACAGCGTTTTCCAAAAACATTTTTATTCGATTAAGCACATTGAGAAACCTACCCTACCTCTAAAACTCAAGTATTTCTGGATTTTAAGATGTATTTATTTTTAAATTCATTTTTAAAGTTAGTGATACGTCACTTCCGTTAAACCTCTCTTGGCATAACAAATGATGTCATGTTTGGCTTTTTTGTTCTTGGCCTGTTATTTCATATCGTTTCACTATATCGCTCTTGAAACTGTGAAACGTGCTTTCAACTTTATCAAAATCTTTAAAAAGTTATGCTATTTTACAGAAACATGTCATGTTCATTCTGTTGGCATCACTTGGGATTGAAATTGTAAGAGAGCGCGATAACGTGCGAGATTGTAGTTTTTAAAAAGAAAAGTCAGTTGAGAGTTTGTCGAGAAGAATAAAGTCTGGCTTTGAAAAGAAGCCGTTATGATTGTGTTTTTGTATGTTAATTACGGAATATTAACGTTATGAAGTTTAACGATTACAATTCCAAACGCTCAACAATTTCACCAGACTACTCCGATCAGATCCAACAGTCAATAGTTTTGCAATAGCTCATACGCGCTCTAGTGTGTGTATTTTAACTAACAACCAAACTTGGAACAAGTCATTTAAATTCCTTGAGAGGAACTGGTTAAAAAATAATATTTTGTTCTTCTTTTATAAGTTTTCGCAGAAATTCTAAGGTTTACTATTTTAAAAAGTGTATTAAAACATTACGGACATATCGAAACATCGCCAAAACATATCATTTGTCGTCAGTGCTGTTTTCAGTGACGTACATTTTGGGAAAATTTCAAATGTATTTTTTTGCTGAAATTAAACATATTTCTGAATATTTTAAGCTTATATTCGGAATATGCAGCTTCTAATCTACCAGAAAAACAGATATATTCTGAATTTCGCATTTCATGCAACTTGGCAATTGTGCGCGCAATGTACCGTAGCTGTCTTATTACCACCAAAACTCAGAAAGAAAACACTTCATAAAAAAAGGGAGGGCCTCCCTTTCTACGGTACGACGTCATCTTACGAGAATCCCAACTGAGGTGACCCGGTCAGTCAGGTTAGAAAAATTCGCGTCAGAGTTAATGTTATGGGTAGACTTTCCCTGTTGTCGGTGTATCTACGACAGTGTAACTTTCTCTTGCTGTAGCATTGTCTGTCTGCAGATTTTCTTCCATTTCATGAGTCCTTTTACAGAGTCTAATTTGTGGTATGTTTCTCCAAACTTGTTTCTTGTTTTTTTAAAAAAGTGTTAGCTTCTACTAGTTTTAGTGAGTATAATATATAATTTCTTAATGAAGAACGTATTTCCTTATTTAAAGTATGAAATTTTGTCGTTATAAGTGAGATATTGTAACATTAGGGTCTATGGACAATCCAAAAGGAACCGAACATTTATGGCGTTATGAACGAGGTCGTCGTAACCGAGTTTGACTATATAGATATATTTTTTTATATGAGATGTGAATACAACCAGTATGTACGCCAGCTCTGTATGTCCCGGATGTCTGTACTGCACATACTTCAATTTTGAGCCGCTAATTTGACATTAAAACACTACATTTTATTCTCTAGTTTATGAAAGTATTTTACGAAAATGGAACTCCCACGCAACTAATGTATTAAAACAACGATTTTTTTTGTGTGTCTAGCACTCATTGTAATGTCAAGAAAAAAGATTTATGTATATCTACACTGCTCAAAACAATTAGGGGCTTTTGTTAACCCTTTCCTTTCCAACTTTTTATTTTTTATTCTAAAAATCTAAAATTTGTAAAATAGGTTCATTATGCATCTAGAACGAAATGGTAAAAAAAAAAACAGGGGGAAAAATCTTAACTTTTTAACTAAAATTTAAGGGAAAAAAATTGGAATCATAACTTTTGAATAAATTATAACAATAGTTTTTTCAAAACTTTGTTTGTAAAAAAAAAGTAAAATCTATTTTTAAACGTCTAAGAATGCAACCTTGAAAAATTTAGGGTCAATTTATTTCATAAAATTTTTTGGGAGGGAATTTTATTTTACCATATTTTTATTTAATTAAAGCAAACATTATTTAATTCTTCAAAAGACATGATTCTTCCACCTAACAATAAATAAGTGCGAGCTTTACGTATAGTGAGAAAAAAAATTGCAAGCTGATGATTCCAAATGGTATCATTGGTAGTGAGGGTTTAAACCATGCACTCCCCTAATTGTTTTGAGCAGTGTATATTACCATCACTTCTGTGCATATTGGTCATCATTTCATAGATATTACTGAACTCTTTCCTCATTACCGAATACAATTACAGTTCATCATCCCAACTTATATAGTCGTGCAAATATAATATTTTTATTGATTTGAGGTTATCAAAAATATTTTAATAATAATTAAAAGGGTATCTACCGGTAATTCTCTTTACAGAAAAAACTACAGTGTATTTTTTTCCTGTTCTTAGATGCATTTTTTATGCGTTGATTTTCTGTTATCTTATTAGCTTATCCCTCAGATGGTTTCAATGATAGAAGGATGCTTTGGCTCTGTTATGCACACATATATTTAAAAAATCCCTTCATGAAAGGGTATTGACATACATTCATAGATGTCATCCTCTTCCCTAGACAATCTATAATAATAAAAGAAAGAGTCTGTCTGTCTGTGTGTGTGTGTGTCTGTTATCGGATCGTAAAAGACCTACTTATACTGCCCACAGGAATTCGAAATTTTAAAGATAGATTCCCTTTAATATGAACGTGTGCACCTGAGGCTTAGATTTTTCATATTTGTTCCATTTTTAGAGAAAAATCGAATTTTCTGGAAAAAATACACCACTTTCGCTCAAATCCGATCATTTTTTCTCTTTCCTGATGCCATCGGCTGAAAAAATTAAATAAAACTTTTAACGAAAACATTTAAAATTCAAAATGTTTATTTTATTCTTTTGCCATTACTTTAAGAAACTAAATTCATTATTTGAAAAATAATTGACATGTTTCCAATGACGTAATTCCGCCAGTCTTTATTCCAGGATTTTATTTGTAGGTTTATTTGATGATTTTTCATTGATTTTTCTGTTGACTGCATGTATGCATATTTAAGCAATAAATGTATAGTTAAGCTATTACTGAACTATGATGGTTAATAAAGGCCATCGCACTAGAGCTATTAGTGATTTATGTCTTTATTTTTTCGCCAAATACGTTGCCAAACTCGCCAAATTATTAACTAAAATTCGCCAAATAGGCAATTTCTTTTATAAATAATTTATAAGCTGGTCGGTTGTTCGAAGGTCATTGTGTTAGAGCTGTATAATGGGTGTGGGTAGCTATATCTATTTTCTCGCCAAATTATTTCCCAAAACGCGCCAAATGAGCTAAAAGGTTTTATGTATTTATGAGGGAATTGTGATGACATTTATGAGTGTATTTTATAGCGTATTTTTCATCTTGGAATTTTAAGGCAATGAAACGGGATTTTATAATTTATAACGAGCGGAAACAATAATAAGTTTATGATCCTATAACAGGGTATATGGTACACATGTTTGGAATCTATTTGATATTTTTTATTCCGTGCGAAGAACGGGTATAAGTTTGCTAGTAGTTTATAAATACGATGTCCGCCGTAAATTGCCCGCACACTGTAAAAAACCTGTTGATTTTACAAAAAAAACCCATATATTTACAGAAAAACACTGTAATTTCCTTTAAATTTTTTCTCGTAAAAATATACTGTTTTTATTTTAAAGTAAAAATTAGTTTTTCTCTTTTTAACTGCATCAAGAGTAGTAGACTACAACCAAAGAAGCATTTTAACTGTGTGTTAAAACTCTGTTTGCCGAAATTGGTCAGTTGGAAGAGCATTGGACTGGGGATGTAAAGGTCCGTGGTTCGGACCAGTGTGGGGTAATTTATGATTCCTCTGTAGTAATGTGGTCAGTCACGTCACTGGGGTGACCGGGGGTGTCAGAATGTTGTTTTTTAATTACAATGTGTCTGTCAAAAAACAGATTTTGCGTCAAAATTACAAATTGTTCGTAGAAAATAAACAAAATTTCTCTGTAAATTATACGGTATTTTTCTAGCACACCAGCTTACAGTTTTTTCTGTAAAAACTACAGCCTTTTTTTACAGTGCAGTGGCGGCCTTAGGATGCTGTCAAAGTGGGGGGAAAGATTACATTTTGTCGCCCCCTCCCCTTCTTCAGATGTCTAACTAAATAGTGTAAAACATTACATTTATGTGCCCAAAAACCCCTTCTCGATCCCTTCCTTTTCCAATAGATTTTAAATGTATTTCCACATTCGAAACATATTAACATATTTTTTTTTTTGGTTAAATGGTTAAAAATTTATGAACATGCATATAAAGCAATTCATTCCCTATTTACATATAATGTTGCAATCTATAGGTTTAATTGTAATATCAAGGGGTTTCTTTTATGTTTTTGTGATGTATTCCGAATTGTACGAATTGAGGAAACGCATTTTTAAAACTCCTCGTTTATAATAAGAGGTGGTAGGAGGTTCTTTCCTCAACTTTTTCTATGACTTCGTTAAATTTGTCGACTGATTTTTAAAAATGTTTTTTTTTTAATATATATGAATGTTAATGCAAAACAAAATCGACAATTGAGTTTTGTTTTAATTTTGTGATGCCCCCCTGACAAGCGCGCCCGCCCTTATTTTTTTGACTGATTAACCCTCATGTAGCACTTGCACAATGTTAATTCAATATAACTTTATCTGACAACATTCATGACGCACAAACTCGTTTCCATACAAATAACCAGTGATTTTGGAAAGTTACTCTAAAAAAGTACCTCTGTTACAATTACTTAATGCAAAAAGTAACTCTGTTACAATTACAGTTACTTAATACGAAAAGTAACTATAATCACAGTTACTTTCAGAAATTTCAAGTTATAAGAAAAATTGAAATTTAGCCATCTTACAGTTTTTCAAAGAGGACCAAGACTAAAGAAATATAGGGACAATCGGAAAAATAAGAACTAAAATTCAGCGTTGTTCAAAGTTAAATAATTAAATTAAAGCCGAACGTCGAACTGTGCAGAAAATATCCGTGATGAGCGGCATGAGTAACGGAAAAGTAACGAATTTTTTCGTGATTTCGTTACCGCTAAAAGTAACTAAGTTACAGTTTCTTTCTGAAAAATCCAACGGCGTTACCTGGAAAAAGTAACTATTACAAGTAACGAGTTACTCCAATCCCTGGAAATAACCTTTTCTCGGTTTCTATGCGCCCCCTTCCTCGCTTTTGATTAAGACCCTATTAAAGTTCGTTAATTGTGAATGGCCGTATAGAAGCTTTTTTCCGGGAACGCAGGCCGTTTCCGACTCGTGTAATTGTCTTTCGCGACATTTGACGCGCGAAGACGGTAAATGTTGGATGTTACTGTATGCAGTATATACGCACGTTTTACGAAACTTTCATTTTTATGAAGAGGCAGTATCCGTTTGCTCCACGAGCATTGATGTAATGGTTTTCTAAGCCCCGACCTTTTACGAATAGTTTCATTTGTCGGTATGTTATCGGTAAAATAAATTGGTAAAGTATATAAGTAAGACAAATGGCTCGTCCTTTTACAGGAGGTTGGATGGAGCAGTGCAACGACGACGAGGATTTTTTGTCGCAGAAAATAAGAAACATTCAATGTAAGTACCATACATTTCAATGTTTTACTTGCAAATTTTATGTCACTATGGGCAAGGCAAATTCCAGGTAACTGTAGTGTAAGTCACAATTTAAAGAAAAGCATTTCAAATTTTGAAAAATAAATCAACTGAAATAAAACACGTTACATTATTTAGTTACCATAAGTGTAGATAAGCTATTTCACTAACTTTTTTTCCTTTAATGTTAAAAATTGTAGTGATATAATAACTTTTTACACCCGTCACTTACACTACAGAAAGGGTAATTTTGCATGAAATTAGCCGCCCTATAACCCGGGGAAAACAAACTGATTATTCTTATATTCCACTGTTTTTCAATAATTATTTGGTTTATAATTCTAACTATTGGTTACGCTTTTTAGCTTTCACACTACGTTCATAAGGTAAGAAGTAAAAGCTTTTATAAAAGATCTGTCCGTCTGTCTGTGACCCATTTTCATGTACCAAAATACAAATGATACAGACAAGTGTGATACGTCAAAAAAAATTCGGCGCATTGAAACTAGAAGACATAGAATATACCAGAAAAAAATGAATTCGGAGTGTGTGTTCAATTCTTGTTGTGTTTCAATTATTAAAAAAACCTTCAAAATTTAATGTTCATTTAAAAAGCATAAAGAGACAATTTTCAATTTAATTAAATATACATAGCTACTCACAACATTCGCACGAGAAACTTTTGTGATATTAAATCTATATACATCAAAGGCAACTTCCGTTTGTCTGTTTGTTTGTATAAGACACGAGATCTAAAGAACCACGCAACAGATCGTCACGAAATTTGGCACAAAAATTCATCTCATGTCCGGAACAAACATAGGCTAAGAATTTTTCGAATCAGACCATTCCTTCTATCGTTTTTGAATGTTTTTATGTTTCCCATTCAATGCATTGAAGACCTTGGAGGTTTATTGCTCCTTCAACAGCACGTTTTCACGGATTGTTAATTTAGTTTAATTATTTATATTAATATTTTACACATTTTTTAAAAACGATTTTTAAGTATATTTAGTTTAATTACAGCTAAAAAATTAGAAATAAACATCTAAAACAAAAATCGTTTGCTAGCTTTTTAGCAGTTAGAAAAATATTTAATATTAAAAATAAAAATCGTTTGCTTTAGTATCTTTATCACAGTTAAAAAAAAATACAAATAAATATAAAAAATGCAAATCGTTTGCTGTTTGCTGGAGTAGCTTTATAACATCTAAACAATTAGATCATGTAATTCGCTTTCATTAAGAATATTTTATTTTCTGCACGCAGACCATGCCTTTTATGTATATAGATATCTGCATTGATTTAGTACTGTATACATTTGCATTGAATTCTTAATTTTTCAGCATTTGTATTGAATTATGGTAGAAATTTGTACTGTTATATTGTATTTATATCTGCTAAGTGTCCAAAAAAAGTTACTTAATTTATTATAGAATTCCCTTGAATTGCGTTAAAATAAACGTTTGAGACCCTTTTAAGATTTAGCTGTTTTTCCATTTTTAATTCTTACTGATTATTTTTTACTTAAATATGTATTCTTTTTTAATTTGAGCTTCTTATCAAAGGTATTTTTGAAATTAATATTAATCATTACTATATCCAAGTTGGGTAATTAAATGGAAAATTACTGGGTAATCTTCATATCTTATGTAACTAAAATGAAAGAAATAAAATAGTTAAATTGACTGTTAAATTATTTTTCCACCTCTACCCGTGCAACGTCGGGTATAACAGCTAGTAAAAATATAAAGGAAATTCCTTTTTGTGATATCAATCGGTCTTGAATGACGTCATTATATATGTCACTATGACATTCTTTTTGTGTTCGAATTATTTGCTTAGAAAGAGACACAAAACGTTCTATTTAAAAAAAACACGTAATTTTTCCTTTATATTTAAGCATTTATCAATGAGTAATAACGTGTTATTACGAATTATTTTTTGTTTTGGCAAGAGTTTTTTTTATTGTCTTTTGTGTTTTACGTGTTTATTCTTCGAAATGCAAATAAATTTAGCAAACGACAAGTAGCAAATATTTGTTGAATTTTCGATGAATAACAGTTAGTTTAATTTTGATATTTTTGAAAGTTTAATATAGAAATAAATGCTGTGTTTGGCGTTTTTTAGACGTATGGGGAATTAGTTGAGGAACAAGTTCTAAATGAATGCTTCTGTTAGAAACCTGTTTGTTTACTTAAAACATGACAGTCAAAAATTATAAAATATGCCATATAAAATATGTGTTTTAAAAATCTTAAAATAGGATAAGTTATTAGTAGCAATTCTTTTTTAGACTGTTTCTTATAAGACTACCACTAATAATTCAAATTAGAGCTAACGAAAACGTTTAATACTTTTGCATAGCTGTTAGAATATAGTAATGCGTCTACTATTTATTTAATAGTACTTATTTAATTATTACCTAAACCAGAATACTAATTATATCCGTTCTTAGGATGGAAAAGGAAAAAGCTATCCTTTGATTTTATAACAAACTTTTTTTATGTAAATAAATGTGGGAATTTGTTTTCAATATATTCTTGCTTCTTTAAATTAGTATTTTTTTATTATTTGAACAGTTAGATGGAATATTTTAGAGACGAATTAATGGCGCATGAGATGGCATTGTACTTAACCCAATGCAATAGACGTCATGTTATAAAACATGGACCTTTTTTTAGCCTACGCTTTTCTACCTATTTTTTTAATTCAAAAGAAGAAAAATGAATAGACAAGTATTGACATACTGGCGATACATTTATATAGATGACAGTTTTTGAAACTTTGGATTTGAGTTACACTTACATACTACATTAGAAATATAGCATCGGTATCATAAACTAATATTAATTATTCTGATAGTAAGTCTTAATTTAATAATGTTTCATTTAGAAAAGTTTTAACCCCCAAAATTAACATAAAAATATTTTATTAATGTGTTACACTTTAATAAAATTTCAGCTTTACTTCATGATATTAGTTCACGGCAAGTGTTACTGTAATGCACTTCACTTATATTTAATCAATTTATTCTTATATAATTAAAACGTCATGTCCGTGGATACAAAAATCATGTCCGTGGGTAAAAAAAAAACACGGTCGTGATGTCCACTGACGTGAAAAATTATATGTTTCATCCTTGTAAAACATGTTATGTTCATATTTGAAACATGAGTTTAAAAAATTAAGATCTTTGTATCTAATGTTACACATAATTAAGTAAGAATAGACATTTTATTTGCTTACCTAAGTTCTTTCTTCAGAGGTGCCGATCCCCCCCAGAGCTAACGACGCACCCCCCCTTAGAAAATTATTACTCCCCCCACTAAAAAAACCGGTGAGGATTTTTTTATTTATATGGGCAAATGGGAGTACCTAACCAAAGTAGCCTCTAACTACATCTTTACGGTGTATATAGAAAACCTTATAGTAAAATGATATTTCAAGTACCATCGAATGGGGTAACTTAACTTTATCCCAAGAATTAAAACCCCAGTACTGACTTTCTTCTTAAATATTTTTCTACTGATAGGTCAAAGCAGAGTTGCCCCTAATCGAAAAAGGGGAAGCACCTTTTGGAATATCTTTTATAATACGGAATTACAAGCTATTTTTAATTTTCCTTTAAAAAGGTTTTCTTTACAGCCAAAGCTATCGGAATCTAAATAATTGGTAAAAAATTCCGCTCAAAATTTATGTAATTATATTATTTTTTAAAACAATAAAAATAGCCGGACACGTGATCCATTCAAAAACGGCTTCCAATTCATTCCCTCAATTCTTAATGCATAAAAAAAGTTTATCTTGGTATAGCTTTTTATTTAATACAACACATTTGACATTATCAAACAAATCAGAATTATTTTATAATGTTTACAGAGATTGCTTCACTTAAAAAAAACCTAAAATTTAAAAAATTAAAGTTAAATATAACAAAATTCTTACCGTGAAACTCGGAATTGCACTATTTAATCATATTCAATTACCCAGACCCGTCACATTTGAGACAAGACGACAAGTATTTTCCTACTGATTCTAAAGCAATCATTTAGTTATTTTGGCTTCGAGTCTAATTTGGCGGGAAAAAGTCAAAAATATTATCCGAAGGTCATTAATGCGTAAAAATGTTATACAAAGTTAAGTTCGAAAGATTTATGAGCCAGCTGCAAAATATGGCGGGAATATCTCATTGATTCCATTGGCAAACTATAATGCGAACGTCATCAATTCACCGAAATGTTTTATAAACTGCGTGCGATTTATGAGTGTTTACACTTTGTTACAGTGATCGGACTGTTTATTGGAAATAATTGTCAGAAATCGTATCGTCTGGTAAACGCCAACGAACATAATTTATAACTCCTTTTTTCCCTGGTGTTGCTTTGAATTATGGTTGCCCCCCATCCCTATTCTTTGAAGGCAAAAATATAAAAAAAATTGGAGCCACTTTTGATTATCTTGCCATTTTGTGTTTTATTTTAAACCAAATAAAAATTCGCCAGAGTACAAGTTCTGAGCCCCCCCCCCTCCCGGTGTTGCGTCGGCTGGGGGGGGGGGGCAGATAATGAGTAAGAATAAGAGTTAGCTGAGTTTTTTTTTAATCAAGATTGGCTGTTTATTAATAATTTTTATAAAAAATTCAACCCCCCCCCCTAAAATTTCAACGACGCAGTCTGCGTCGTTGACCCCCCCTTGTAGGCACCCCTGCTTTCTTAGCCACAGACGTAATGCACCCTTCATGACCTTTCACTAAATCTTAAGTTTAATGAACAAAAAAAAATGACTTAAAGCTAAAAACAAACTGATTTTTGATTTTTCTATATAATATGGCTGCAAATGAAGCTAAAATTACATAGACACTGCGTTGTACTGCCACCTATTGAATTCAATACAAGTTTTTGTTCATGTCCACAGATGTGACTGCAGTTATTGGGGACAAGCATTTAATACTCAGTAAAATAAATACCAATTAAAAAATAAACATAAAAATTGCATTAATATATTCCCAAAACGTTCTTTTCTTCAATTCTCGAATTTAAAAAGTGATTTCGTATCTTATAAGTTAGATATAAACTGCCAAACTCCACGGACATGACGCTGGGAACTGTGACACACCACGGACATGATATATCACGCTCTGTGGACTAAAAAAAAAAACTATAATAAAATAGGAAATCTTGTATAATTCTTTCTGTTCTGTGCTCTATAAACTATATTCTCATTTTCCCCTAAGTTCCTTTCCTTTTAAAAGCCTATATTAATTTTAAAACTGACAGGGACAAGAATGGTTCGTTTTCAGAGTATTCACCCCAGTGTACGACTCATTCAAGTTATAAGCTAAAAGCAGTTGCGTATAGTTCCCGTGGGACGTGAGGTGTCAATTAAATCAAAACCAAGTTATATGCTAGTGCTTCCGATTGACAATAACGCGAAACTTGTGACTGTGTTAAAGCACTATAAAAATTTCAAAAATCGGCAGCCAAAATCTGCTCCTCCACCTACGTGGTGTCGCCATCTATCGAACATAGAACAAACTTCCTATCTCTCCCATAGTTCACCGGGAGATCAAACTTATCCTCCAGAAAAAACCTTATTCTCCTTCAAGTGCCTCGCCTGCTAAGGTAACGGCACTCTGCTAAAACTTCCCTGGTATGCGTAACACGAATGACCCCCCCCCCCCATTTCCAATGTTTAGGAGCGAAAACAATTGATCCAGGCGAATTAGTTGAGATGCGAGACGTCATCGGAATTTAGGAAAAAATTATGGAGGATGCGGAAGAGGAATGTGAGTATAGGTTTGAAATGTTTGGTTCGACTTTGGAGGTTTTGTTTCTTGTGTGTTTGTGTATCTTTTTCGAAAGACCGACTAAAGCTGTGACAGGTGTTGTGGGAGGGATGGCAGTGTTTGGTGTCTACGCAGATTTTTGGTTTTAAAAGTGTTCTTAAAGGCGAATGAGCCCGATCGACCGCGGGTATCCAAACCAAAATATCTGTGTTAATTCAATGGAAAAAATTATTTTCTAAGCCACATTTCTCCGGCTGTATCGAATATTTTTACAAACGGTTTTTTTTATAAATGTGGCTGGCTTACCGGTCCCACTTTTAGATATTGTTACAAATAATTATTTTTTTTTATTTTCAATAAATAATTTTATGCAAAATATTCGTACCAATTAAAAAAAAGAATTATAGGGACCTGTAAGTCAACTACATTTATCACATAAAAAACAACTTGTAAAAATATTCAATATAGACGGAGAAATGTGGCTTAGATAAAAATTTTTCGCCATTAGATTAACACAGAGGCACTTTGGTTTGGAAACCCGCGGTCCACCGGGCTCATTCGCAATTAAGATATTTGATTCGAAAGATGAAAATCCATATTTTTTTAAAAAAGAATTTAAAGTTTCGGAGGTATTTGTTTATTTTTGTTATGGATAGAAATTTTTTTTTTACGTAATAGTAAAAAAACGATAACAGCCTCACTTTTAAATAAATATAACAAAAGAATTCGAAATGAATATACATTCATTTTATCTAAAAAAATTAATGTATGCAACCTGTGCCAAAAGAATACTTTTTTAAACAATAGGATAATTTTAATTTGCCTGCAAAAAATGCTCCAGTGCGGAAGAAATTGCGCTTAATAATAGTTATTTATGCAAAAGAACGTTAAGTAAAATATTTAAAGACGTAGGGGAATGATGTTTATTTGATCAGTAAAAGTTTAATTAAAAATCTGTGCAATTTTTTAGTGATATTTAAAGTTGTTCAAATAAGTCAAGAATGATATTTAAATAAATAAACCAATTTTAAATTTATAAATTAAGGTTACAGCTTTGTAGATAATATTATTTCATTTACTTGATAGGGTTTTAAAGTTTGCATATTTATACGACACTTATAATGATATTAAAATACTTTTTGTCGCTGCTCTTAAGCATTTAAGTTATACTCTTGTTTTAAATTTAAGTCGTATTCATTCAATACGCTAATGTTTTATAAGTTTATTCTTAGTGGACTAGCAACGAGGAATTTTAAACGTTAAGTGGGTGAAAAAATTTAAGTTTCTCTAAGTAATTCCCTTGAAGCTTGAAAGATTTAAGAAAAGCGCTTCATATTTCAAATTTGCTTTTATCAAAGCGTACAGTTCCGCTCATTTTCTAAAATTAAGTTCCATAGTTACATTAAAATCCTAAAATTGAGTTTACAGGAGGATCGGCTATTTTTTCAATAGCAAACTTTCAATATTAGCGATTTATTTATTTTCCTTGTTTCAAATGTGTTTTTTCCTTTCTTCCGTAACACTACATTTCTAAACTACGTATTGTAAAATATCAATCAGACCGTATAAACTGAAAACTGATAATGAAACCCAAGTTAAATGAAGAGTGTAGAAAAATTATCGAGCATTGTTACATTTTCTAGTGAAAAACTATCATGAAGATAATTTTTGCTAGAAGATCCTGGTGAATCATATACTGCCTTGTCCTCCAAACCCCCAAAATCATTGTTGTGCTTGCCTCGTAGATTTTTATTTTTGTAGTTGAAAATCTAGCTCGCTTCGCTCGCTATACCACAGACTCGCTACTGTTGAGAGGAACACTTTCTCAAACAAACTCCATTCTGGGACTGTTTTTTATTCCAACTAAATGTGTGGAAGTATAAACTTTTATATAGAAAAGTGGCAATAGTTTGGTGAAAAACCATACTTGAACAAAGGATAATTTCTAAAAGGTATTTTAAAGCAGATATAAGCAGAAAATAATAATAATATAAGCAGGTAAATATAAGCAGTGCATATAAAGCGCAAGTTGCCTAATGCACTTGGAGAAATTCACAAAAAAGAGGTTATTTCAAAAAAGGTTAAAGCTTAAACTAGCTTTAAAAATAAAAAGGCAAATTCAAAAATAAAAACAAAACAAAAAATTACTACATAAACGTCAAAAAACATCATCAAACCATTTTAACCTATACGTCTGGAACAAAGCAGTAAAATGCCGACGAAAGTGTTCCAACCTTAGAAAACACGACCTTTTATTTGATATCTTTAGTCTGACGGCACAAAACAACGGCGCATGCTTAAGTAACGTCAAGCCCTTCCTTTTTGTTATTATAAGTCACATCACCGTCTCGGTGAGATATTTATAGTCGAGTTTTTCAAGCGAGCAGCCGTTCCTAAAAACAGGAACCGCATGCACTTCGGACACTCCACTTTTCGCGGAAGAAAATTCAATTAGAATGTTACAATGTTTTCTTTTTTCAATCAAGCCTAAAGTACACTTGTAAGCATCAAATTTTCAGAAGGTGCTAACTTTTATGGCATTACTTTTGGCACGTAGAATCATGTTCCACTGCAAAATAAATGACTTTGTACCAATGTTGCCAAACTTGAAAAGCAGAAAAGCTCAAATACTCCACAATATCTCTATAACGAAATCTACATAACCACAAGCTTCATAATTTCAATGTTAATATTCATCCTACATTAATAATATCATAGATTAAGGATACTTAGTGTATGCCTAATATATGGACCAAAAATAATTTGTTGATAGGTTTGTTATTCTATAGTAAATGTGTAAACTAAATAAAATGTATATAATTTGTTTTATTATTGTCAATCAATATTTATTATTTAATTTGTAAGATTAATTAAATTTGTCAAGATTCTAACAGGAACATTATAGGTACATTGAAAAATCTATATTTTTATTTATAAAACTAGGGAGCTCCGTCCCCTGCTCGCTAAGTCGCTATCGCTCGCCAACCCCCGGATTCCCATAAGCCGCTTCGCGGCCGACTCGCTGGTGAACGTAACTTTTCCAACCCAACTTTGCACAGGCCTATGCATATTTTGCAATCCAGGTCTGTATCTATGACAAAATTATGTCGAGCCTTGGTAATATAGTTATATTCAGCCGCAAGCTCGCACCCTTGGATATTGCTGTGCATTCTCACTGGCTCGCAAGCTTGCATTCTTGGATTCTTCTTCTCCGCCCCCCGCTCGCTATCGCTCACCAACAGAACACTCGCAGAATTACGCTAATAAAATAATTTTGTTATAAAATGTTTGTTTATTGAAAATGTTTATTAGAGTAATTGTTATGTTAAATGTTTATTTAAAATAGTTTTGTCATAAATTATTTTTTTATAATCTATAATGACGTCCTAGTTTGAGTTGTGAGTGCGTATTTAGGTGTCGGCTAGTCACTTGACTGTGGTTCGAAATTATGACGACCGTTGCCAATAGCCGTCATGTGCGAAGATGATTAAAACCTAACCTATCATCCAAAATATTTAAACTAAAAAAATCTGTAAACCTTCTATCTTGCTATAATATATTTTAAAGCAAAATCATTTTTATAATAAAAAAAATCTATAAACCTTTTCTATATATAAACACAAAACAAAAAAAAAACTTGTTCATTTTAATGCAGATATATTTGCCTGAATTCTTCCACGTGTAAAGCAACTTTTGTAAAAAGAACAAGTTAAAGAACTGTTCTTTTTAAAAGAACAGAGCAGGGAGCAACTGTTCTTTAAAAAGAACGTAACAAAATCACGCATTTCTGATCTTTTCAGCCTGGGTGTTATATAAAAAAAGAACCATGATTTCGATTTCGTCAAACTTATTATAATTTTTAATTAAAAAACTAATTGGAAATTTGAAAAACAAAAAAAAAAGCCATCGAGACATAAGGGAGACACACCTTCCAAAACATTTTTGGACTTGTTTCATCAATATTTCATTATGTTATGGCTGCTGACACTTTAAAAGAGCTTACTTTTTTTTAATATAGAGAAAAAAGTCAATACAACTACAGTTTAATACTTCAAAATATTTGGTTATTAAAGCATTTTGAAAACTTTACTTATTTTCAAACTTTTATGAAACTAGTTCTTAAAGGAAAGGTATTAAAGCACATATTTGTTTATATGTAGTTATCTTTAAAGTAGAAGAATGAAACTGAAACCTTTGGAAAACCTCTTATTTATTGTATTCCTTATTTATCATACAGATTTGTGTAACGTTTCAAAAAACGTTCTTTACATTAAAAAAATATGTAGTTATTTTTTGAGCAAAAATAGCATGAAAAGCTTGTTTATAAAACAATCTTTTGGTCATACTAAAAAATTCACGTAACTCTTATATCATTAAATAAACTTGATGGACAATTATAAAATCTAAAGTACGAAACAAATTATCAATGAGAATTCAACGGAAAGAACTGAAGAAGTAAGCATGCGTGAAACATCAGTAAATTTGCTTAAGTAATGTATCAAATTTTTTTTAATTTTATCCTATAGTATCTTCCAATTGATCAAAAAGTTTCAATTTTAATAAAATTGTGTAAAAGTCACCATTGTAGTCGGACCTTTTCGTTACTTCACAAAAATTTACACTTTTTTTAATTAGAATAAAAGCATTTATATTAGATTATTATAACAAATTCGAAATATGATATTATTCAAGAAATACTTGATATCACCTGACTAAATACTTGACCCTTCTTAAAAATTTCATTAGAACACGAAATGAAACCATTACATCTTTGAATACTTCAACGTATAAGTTTAAGTAGACAATGTATAGTTGGTAAACAAAAATAACACGCATATATTAAGATTTAGTTGTTTAAAAAAACGTTTTGTAAAAGGTGAAACTATACATATAATTAATAGCCCACTTGTACTTCCCAAATTTTTCAGCTTCCTCACTAAGTTTATATCGTAAAAAGTGGAAGGTATTATAATCGTTCAGTCCGTCCGTCTGTCACCCACTTTCAGGTCCAAACTACAAGCGTCACAGGCAAGTGTGATAATTCAAAAAATTCAGTGCATCGAAATTAGAAGACATTGAAAATCTCAGAAAAATTCGAATTAGAAGTACTTCAATTGTTAAAAAACTGCAAAATTTAATGCCTGCTCATTTGAAAAGCATAAGCAATTTTTATAAGAATTAATCACAATTGCCATTCACAACAATAGGCTTGCGAATAATAAATTATTATGCTTTTGAAAAATAAATTTAAATATATATATATATATATATATATATATATATATATATATATATATATATATATATATATATATATATATATATATATATATATATATATATATATAATATATATATATATATATAATATATATATATATATATATATATATTATTATATAATATATATATATATATATATATATATATATATATATATATATATATATATATATATATATATATATATATATATATATATTATATATATATATATATATATATATATTATATATATAATATATATATATATATATATATATATATATATATATAATATATATATATATATATATATTAATTAAAAGTAGATAGCGATATCGCGGAATAAGAATTGTTAGAATGGTAGGACTAGGACATCAGATACTTATCTTTTATACTTCTTTTTGTCGTTTGTCTTTCCGTTTTTAAGAACTTCTGTGACCATTAAATTAAAAGGAAGTTCTTGTTCTTTCGGAACTTCTTGTTTAATATGTCTTTGAATAATCGATAGATGTAATTATAAATAAATATGAACTCTAAATCTTGCCCTACTTTTCGAATTGAACTACAAATACGTTCCTCATGTAATTATATATTTTAATGACATAATCGGCAACGTTATAAACTATTCTAGTATTAACTGCAACCATATAAACAGTAATATATTTAATTCAGAATCTAATAGTTCTTTCTTTACTATACTCATTTGAAGTGTTTTTTATTTGTAAAAACAAAAACTAAATTCGAAATAAAAACATTTCAATGGGCTTGTTTCAACACTTTGCCACAAAAAAAAAATAACCAATGGCATCGCAGTTCGGATCGCGTGACCTTTTTTAAACCAATGAGCGGTTTCGACACTTTGTCAAAGTAAACCAAACAACCAATGAAATCGCAGTTTAGAGAGCGTGACGTCGAAGAAATATTCCCATTGGTTGAAATGTAATAAACTGTCAAATTCATATATTCGACTTTTTAAAAATCTATTTTGCAAACAATTTGAATGTTCATTTAATATCTCAGATTAGTTTGTCCTCTTTTCATGTGATAGTTAAGTAATTAATTTCTTGCAAGCGTACATGTTATTAAGTAAAAATATAAAATGGATACAAAACAAATCTGACAAAATGTCAGGGTAATTTGAATCGAGGTTTGTTTAAATTTCTTAAATGTCAATTTTCTCTTTGCCTATTTAGATTCCTTTTAATTTTATTTCAGAAATGTTTAATATTCTTACTTTCTTCAAGTAATATATTGCAGTACCTCTAGTTTTATCGATTAAAAATATGTAAATATGCGCAATCAGTTTGGAATACCTTTACAAATCATAAAAATATATGTTTGGTTTTGTGTGTTTAAAAAATAATAGCTAAAAAGTGTTCGACTTTTGTTCCTTAAAACATATGCATTTATAGTTATGGGAAATTAGAATTTCTACTAAACCAAAGTTTGCTTGAGATTGATGTTTAATAGCACGTAATTTAACAAGTCAATTTCTGCCAAAAGGAAAATACATGACAAGTTCCTCATTGAAAAAAAATCGCGACGTCCAAAAAATAGTTTTTAGAAGATTTCTTTGAGCTCGATAAGTTTTATTTAATGTCGCTTATCAAATGCCAACCGAATATAATTTAGTATAGAATATGCGAGGATCATAATCTTAACATGAGTTGTCGTTTTTTAAATAAAAAATATTGAGTGGGTCAATTTACCCGTTCTTTTAATTGCGCGTCTGGACATTTTACTTAAAAGAAACAAAACACATAAAAAAACCATGAAACCATGATATTGGCCAGAAAATAATGAATTATTATCAAGAAAAAAATAATGAAATAAAACTAAATCATAATAATAACTCAATCATTTTTTGCGAGCTCATGTCTTATTTAATAATGCAAATAAGATATTTTATCTGCCCAGGTAAGGCGAAACGCGAATGGATTTCCTGCATACTTTTTCGACAGTCGGGTGTCGTGATGTTATCTCGACGAATTACGAATTTTTCTGGCAGAAATCCAACGACACAAGTGCGTAAAAATTTCTTATTTGTGGTAGCCTTCTTTGGATAAGATCTCAAGGTCCAGGCAATTAATTGGAACGTAGCTATTCAAAAGGAACTACATGCAACAAAACCAAAATATTGAGAAATGGTTAGACTCATTCTCAGAATGCACAATAAGAGATTAAAAATTGACAATCTGTTCCCTCGTATTAAAATGAGGATCTTAAGACATAACAAAATATAAATAATAGAATGTGAATAGTTAATAACAAAAGTCAATTTTTAAAAAAACATCGAGAAAAATCGAAAATGTATCGAAAAGTCAATTAAAAAAATTGACTTTTCGATGCAAAATATAGAATCACAAGTCTAAAAATGCATGATCAATAAATATAGAATCTACAAACAGGGTTAGAATTAGGAAAATTGTCTTAAAATCATCTCTAAAATTCCATTATAAATATTAACAAATCAAATTTTTTGAAGAATGGAAAAAAATGACTAACGCCATTTTGAAAAATGCTGTTCTTAAATCGACTTCCCACGTCTCTTCCTTGATTATTCCAGTCAATTTGTGTTCATTTATTGCCATCTCACAATCACCATTTATAAACTTTTCCAGCTAACATGAAAATTCTTGTTTAAAGTTCATTCATGTTGCTTATGAAACACTTTTACATTGTTTGACATTTTTAGGCACAAATGGCCTTTATGTACAAGTGCACATTAAATTCCTTAAAATTAAAATTTTAAAAAATATGTATATATTAAATACTATAAATTAAATACTATAAAAGTAAAATATCTGAAGTCATTCAATTAAAATAATCAATAATAGAGAATATACGGTGTTAATACTAATACGCTGCGCTGCTATATGGTTTTTAATAGGCTGAAACCGGATTGTCAATGAAAAAAGCCTCATAACCATTCTTTCCTAATTTAAACATTGAAGAGCATAAAAAATCGACTGATTGACATTAAGGGTAAATATTTCCAAAGCCGTAGTTTACATGGTAGCAAAAACTAAATTTTGGTAATTGTCGCTTGGCTTCTTCCGGATTAACAGGATTAATTGTAAAAATTCCGAAACTCGATAAAAAAAATTTCCCTTTTTTTATTGATATTTTATCTTCAAAATGAAAGAATATCTTAATAAATATTTACATTGATGCAAGTTTTTTCCCCTCTACAATTCCAACTTTTCAACTAACCCCGATTTCTATCATGTGGTTTAAACGGAAATGCAATAATTGTGTTAGTATCTTCTCAATTCGAAATATTAATTAGTTTTACAAGAAAAATTAGATGAAACATATGGCGACCAATCACTTTTGATGGGTTAAAAAAAGCTTATAAAATAAAATAAATATATTACTCATTAAAATTATGCAACAATTTTACTCGTTTTGTCATCACGTGGATAAATTATTTTTTAAGTTGCTAAAGCGAGATTTTTTGCACGGGATTATAAAAACTTTTTAAAAAGTTTCAAGATTTTTGATTGGCTTATTTTACGTGCCATAAACCATTTAAGCTTTCGTTCCTCTATTTCATTGGTGGTTTAACACGGAAGCTCCTCCCACTAAACTGATTATCCAATCAATACTGTATTTTCATTCCATGGAACTGTTGCCACTCAAGGCGTAGAACATGCCCATTGAAATCTTGACAATACATATTATATCTTTCCTTGCATTTTAGATTTTAATGAAGTTACTTGCTGCAGTGTTATTGGTTGCGTTCGATTACCATTTGTATAATAAGACTAATTCCTAAAATGCATTTAACGTTTTAAAATAATGCAATGACTTTTTTTATTTTCCATTCTTTACATTAACAATTGCAACACAAATGACACATGTTCATTTTTGTTCACACAAGTTTTCAACTGTAATTTAATAAAGTTTGAATTTTATATTAATTAAAATTATAATTTTACCAAGAGCTTGTCTGAAATAAAACTATTAATATTGTTAATCAGATTAATTTAAATAACTGCTGATTTGTGAAATAAGTTCTTAAAGAAGTTATTTTCGTAATTTTATTTTAGAAATTTAATTTATTTTTAAATGATCCAATGCGTTAAATCAAGAATGTCAAAAAAATTCACCAAAGGCGATAACAAAGCCAATCTATAGTAGCATAAGCTTGAATGAACAATACGTAATTGTTACGTGCTGCCATCTCTATCTTAAGATTTAAAAACCCTGTTTTATTGGAGTGAGACACTTCTCTTTTTTAATCGTTTTATAATCGTTCCGTCCGTCCGTTTTTGTCCGTCACCCACTTTCATATCCCAACCTAATAATGCTACAGGCAAGTGTGATACGTCAAAAAATTCAGCGCATCGAAATTAGAAGACATTGAAAATCTCAGAAAAAATTCTTTGATTGTATGTTGATATGAAATATTTGGCGTCTATTTAAAAGCAAGGTTGCGTCAATTAAAAAGTAAAACATATTTATTCTTTGAAATATAAATAAATTTAAAAAAACTATAAGAAATAATTATGGAATTGTTCGAAAAAATATTAATGAAATTAGCCAAATTTAGCGTGTAAATGTTTAATATAGAATTAATGCCGTGTTTGGCTCATTTTTTCCTGTTGAACAGAGATGTTGTGTTGAAGCGGGCTAAGTGACGGATTCTATTACAAACCTACTTGTTTTCACCCACGCTGAGCGTTAATTTATCAAGTATTGAAACAAGTTGTTGCAACCACCAGCAACAAAAAAAGTTGACTAGAGGAAAAATTTAATGAAGCAGAAATGTGGCCTATTTTAAAAGATAGAAAAAGTCTTAGTTTGGGATGAATAATCCGATTGCTTATGCAGCATTTATTAATTAGTAGTCAAAATAAAATAAAGGCTAACCCCCATGGTAGTATTTAAAAAATTATTAGTGTTAGTTAAAAAAAAAATAGTGTTTGATAATTGAAGAGCTTATAGTGGAAGAACGTGCAAAGTGACAAAAAGGTGAAAATGAGTTTTAAAGTTTTTCGTTTGCATATAAATTCGTTAACAACGGCACTTACAAAAGGTAAAAAATATACCTAACTTAACGTTTATGAAAAAGGGAATCTTGTTATCTTTAATTTAGGGAAGAACATGTTTATTGACACAAAAATTTGAATTTTTTAAAATTGTGGCACGTTCTTCCACTAAGCTCTTCAATGGGGATGTTTCTTATGATGTCACGTTCTCCATAATGCGATTTCATTGTTTTTTTTCTTTCCGTACTACGGGAAACAAACCCATTGGTTTCTAATGACGTCACGCTCTCTGTACTGCGATTTAATTGGTTGTTTTGTTTTCTTTCCGTACTACGTGAACCAAGCCCACCGATCCTAGTAAATTGATAAATAGTTGCAGTTGAAATAAGTTGCAATTTTTAGCCTACTTTTCTTTTTTTAATTCGAAAGAAATAAAAAAATGAAAAAGTAGGTATTGACATGCGGTCGATGTCCGTCTGTCCATCCGTACCCCCCTTCCAAAATCGGTTATATCCATCGGATCTTAAAAATTCTTTTTTTGTTAGAAAGCTATGACCTCAGATACCCAAATTTCATACTTTTTGTCCGTCTGTCTGTACGTCCGGACGGACATAAATCCACTATCTGTCGGCGAATTTCCCATTGAATTAGCATTGAAATTCAATTTTGAGTCATTTAAATCACTGTAGGTATTGAAATGCGGTTGATGTCCATCTGTCTGTCTGTTCGTATGTCTGTCTGTCTTTCCGTCTGTCCGTATCCCTCTTCCAAAATCGGTTCTATCCCTCGGATCTTAAAAATTCTTTTTTTTGTTAGAAAGCTATGACCTCAGATACCCAACTTTCATACTTTTTGTCCGTCTGTCTGTACGTCCGGACGGACATAAATCTACTATCTTTCGGCGAATTTCCCATTAATTAGCATTTAAAATTCAATTTTGAGTCATTTAAATCACTGTTGCCAAATCAACAATGGCATGAGAAACTTTATTTATTTAAACATATTTGAAGCAAAATAATATTTTCATGAATCAGTTTGGAATGACATCATAAAATGTAGCACAATTTGATTCTTTGATTATTATCTACCAATCTATTCATTAATTATCTACCAAGAAAGCGGCAAGGCATACTTTTGCATGCAATTATGCTTAGTTTTAATTTACATTTCTTATTTTTTAATGCAGTTCGGAGTAGTTTCATTACTTTTGTTATTAATAAATATTTAATTATTCTTTAAACTACAAATAAATCGAGCAGACGATAAATAATATTAACTTAATTTGCGAAAGAATATTAAGGAAAATAGTTGATTTTGGCTTTTAGAAGTTTAAATTATAGCTGGATGCCGTGTTTCGATTTTTTTTTCTAATGTGTATAAATCTAGTGTAGAAACGGTTGTTGATATCTATTTTAGTTCTTTATGAACTTCTTGTTTTTAATCCGAAGTTATTCTTCGGTTGTTAAATCAATTGACAATTCAACAGTAATATATTAAAAAGGCAAACGTGTAGAAAAGCAAAGCAGTGTAAAATAAAAGTAATTTTGCTATATAATTTCTCTTATGATATATATTCGTGTGCTATTAAACATTGTATAAATATGCTTGTTTTTATTTTCGAAAATATTAATGCAATTTATTTGAAGGCGTTGTGATTAACGTTTTTAAATTGCGAAGAATCCATATTACTCATGAATTCAAAAAATACAACGTCAATGCTCATAAAAAATATTTTTCCAAAAGGACTTAGAATTGATATGGTCTCTTTCAGTGAAATACGTACCTAGAGTTATTAGTTCAAAGTCACGTGGAAATACATGCCTGCTCGGATGTTTTACTGCTACGTGACATGTTCATTAACGTGGTGAATTGAAATAAACTGGCTTCCGGTCCTGTCTGAATGCGCTTCAGTGAACAAAATTTATTCGTCCTTTTCCCCGATTATGTTTCTATTGCGTTTATAAAAGGCATTTGAGCTTTCTCGACCACTTATTTCATTGTTTGCTATGGTCTAATTGACAATGGTGTGGGACTGTTATTGGTTTGTGGCATCATGCTTGTTAAAAAGAGCGGTACATTGTTTGTGGTATATGATTTGTAAGAACTTAAAACGTAACAAAATAACACACACAGCGTTTTTGTTTGACTTAGCCTGAAAAATAACATAGATTTTAAATGTACAAAACAATATCTGAGTAATTTTTAAATTTTCAAATAAAAAAAAACACTACCGACTTTATCATATTTCAAAAAAATACTTAAATGTTTTTCAAAATAGGTCGATATTAAATTTTTTTGTTTATTTTCTCACGATACTTAAATTGAAAGATTCTATTTTTTGTGAAAAATTCCTAAAGGTATGGCATTAACTGAAAATGCAGTTTTCACCAAAACTTTTTACCCATTTTAATTAAAAATTTTTTTAAGGAAATTAAAATATTAGTTTAGTACATTATTATCATAGAATTAAAGGTAGAGAGGAGATGTACGTAAGCGTATATAGGGCCACGTGTACATTGATTCACCGCCCATAACTTAACAAATCGTTTGTTTTTAAGCTTTGTTACTCATACGACTAAATGCTAACTCTAATTGCCTTTATCTAAACTAGTTTTAAGCCTTGGATCAAAAGTATGGGGCAATTAAAAAGTGCAAAAAGTTTTTTGGGGACAAAAGTAAAAATTTTCTTCCTTAAGGCCTCTCAAACGTTGACAAGAAATAGTTCTTAAAATATTTTTGTTGTTTATTAATATTTCGTTTCTTTTGAATGAATAAATTTATCCTGATTAATAAAAATCACATTTGTCTGTTTGATTTTTACTCATTGAAGAGTGAAAACTAAATGTTAGAGAATGGCCCCAGATACAAAAGCCATCCGACCTAGGTACAATGCTAGTAATGTTCATCGGTACAATTTTATTATTTTTGTAAGTCTTGTATTTCGTTATATTTATTATTTTAATTATATAAAATAGCTCCAATAGTGTGAATAGTCTACAGATTCCTGCCTAAAAGTAAAATTTTTTAAATAATCTCAGTCGCAGATTTATGGGGATTTGAAAAACTTTACAAAAACCTTAGTAGTTTTTTACCATGCTTTATGTTATACGATTGTGTTTTCCTTTGAACTATCAATCAGAATACATTGTTTTCTAGTTGATGTATATAGTATATAGGATTTGAGAATAAAGGGAACCCTTGAAATCTCTTACTTCATTCTGTAATTTGAGTTATTCTTAATGTTAAAAATATAAAAATCAAGACAGCTTTCTGCGGTCTATAAAATGTATAGTTTCCGGGTGCAATTTGATTTGTTTGATAAATTATTGTTAGATTAATCTTAGGTAAACACTCGTTTCACAGAGTTCACGTCGAAAACTGAAGAAAATAAACTTTGATGACTTTTGATGCAAGCAAAATATTGTCTTAAGAAATATCTATAATAATAAACAAGTAGGTTTGTAACAGAATCTGTTACTTAACCCGCTTCCACACAAAAGTTGTGTTAAACAGGTAAAGAGGCGCCAAACACAGCATTACTTCTATATTAAACATTTACATGCTAAATTTGGGCTAGTTTTATTTATTTTATTTCGAAAATTCAATAATTATTACTTATCGTTTGCAAAAATTAACGTTTTAAATTGCGAAGAATCCATATTACTCATGAATTCAAAAAATACAACGTCAATGCTCATAAAAAATATTTTTCCAAAAGGACTTAGAATTGCTATGGTCTCTTTCATTGAAATACGTACCTAGAGTTATTAGTTCAAAGTCACGTGGAAATGCATGCCAGCTCGGATGTTTTACTGCTACGTGACATGTTCATTAACGTGGTGAATTGAAATAAACTGGCTTCCGGTCCTGTCTGAATGCGCTTCAGTGAACAAAATTTATTCGTCCTTTTCCCCGATTATGTTTCTATTGCGTTTATAAAAGGCATTTGAGCTTTCTCGACCACTTATTTCATTCTTTGCTATGGTCTAATTGACAATGGTGTGGGACTGTTATTGGTTTGTGGCATCATGCTTGTTAAAAAGAGCGGTACATTGTTTGTGGAATATGATTTGTAAGAACTTAAAACGTAATAAAATAACATACACAGCGTTTTTGTTGACTTAGCATGAAAAATAACATAGATTTTAATTTACAAAAACAATATTGAGTATTTTAATTTTCAAATAAAAAAAAACACTACCGACTTTATCATATTTCAAAAAAATATTGAAATGTTTTTCAAAATAGGTCGATAATAAATTTTTTGATTTATTTCTCAGATACTTAAATTGAAAGATTCTATTTTGGAATGCAATATTCCTAAAGGTTGGCTATAACGAAAATGCAGTTTTCACCAAACTTTTACCCTATACGCCAAAATTAACTATTTTCATTAATCTTCTTTCTCAGATTTAATAATTAGATTAAATTAAATTACAGTTTGAAAAATATATAATTAGTACAAATGATGCTTTAAAAATAAAAGCGAAACTTTGGCACATTTTTTATGCCAAGTTAGAATTCTCTTTGCATCTTTCTTCATACATATATAATGAACCATCAAAAGAACTCTATTGTGATATTACAACAATCCAAACTGAATTATATCATATAAATAAATATTCTTTCAAAACTTTGTATTTTTTTAAATAAATTTTCTCGTACGTTTAACGAAATGGCAACAGTGAAAATCTATAATAATAAAAATGAAGTTTTGTGTGTGTGTGTTTGTTTGTGGGTATGTCTCTTATAGACTCATAAACTAGACATTTGTTTGACTCGTAACTTGGGACAAATGTGTAGTTCTAGATACTTAGATTATTGAAAATTTTTGAAACCCTTTCAGAGCTCTCAAAATGTTCTATTGTGTTAGAGAAAATTCGAATATTCTGAAACAAAATAACACCACTTTTGGCTCAAATCCGAATCTTAGTTTTTTACTTTCACTGTACTGCACATCTGCTAGGAAAAAATTAAACTAAACTTTTAACGAAAATATTTAAAATTGAAAATGTTTATTTTATTCTGTTGCCATTACCTTCAGAAACTAAATTCATTATTTGAAAAATAGTTGATATGTTTCAAGTGACGTAATTCCGTCCAGTCTCCATTCTAGGATTTTATTGTAGGTTTAGGTGGTGGATTTCTTCATTGATGGTTCTGTTGATTGCAAAAATGTGCATATTTAAGCTACTTCCGTATTATAACAATGATGGTTGTTCAAGGCCATCGTACTAGAGCTACATTTTAGGGTTTTGTTTTCATTTTTTCGCCAAATACGTTGCCAAACTCGCCAAATTCTTACCTAAACGCGCCAAATAATATATATATTTTTTAATTTATAAGCTGGTTTGTTTTTCGAAGGCCATTGTGATAGAGCTGTATAATAAGAGTGTTTGTAGTTATATCTCTTTTCTCGCCAAATTCTTTCCAAAAACGCGCCAAATGAGCTAAAAGGTTTTAAATGTTTATGAGGAAAATTACGATGACTTTTATGAGTGCATTTATAGCGTATTTTTATATTTTGGATTTTTAAGGTAATCTAAGTAAAAGCATTTTATACTTTATAATAAGCGGGAATAATAACAAGTTTATTATCCTATAATGGATTAAATTATACATATACTTGGATCAATTAAAACTTTTTTTTTACTCCGTGCGAAGTACGGGTATTTATTTGCTAGTATTGAATAAAAATGGAATTTGCATGTTATTTCAATGTAGATTAAATATTTAAGTTAATATTTAAATGTTTAAATAAACTTCTAATTTAAAATTTGTTTAATGAAAATTTTGGAATTGATGTAGCCTAATCTGATTTTTTGCTTCAAAATGACGTATCCCACTTGTCTGTGGGACTTGTGATTCTTTCTGTGAAAGTGGGTGACGGACGGACGGACGGACAGACAGACGGACTGAACGATTATAAAACCTTCCACTTTTTACGTTATAAACGTAGTGTGGAAGCTAAAATGAAGTTTTGTATGTATGTGTGTGTGTCTTATAGATTCATAAACTAGACATTTGTTTGACTCGTAACTTGGCACAAATGCGTAGTTCATACTTAGATTATGATTTTTGAACTTTCAGGTTTCAAAATGTTCTATTTTTAGAGAAAAATCGAATTTTCTGAAAAAACTACACCACTTTGGCTCAAATTCGATCTTTTTTTTACTTTCCTGATGCCATCGGCTGAAAAAATGAAATAAAACTTTTAACGAAAACATTTAAAATTTAAAATGTTTATTTTATTCTTTTGCCATTACCTTCAAAAACTAAATTCATTATTTGAAAAATAATTGACATGTTTCAAGTGACGTAATTCGCCAGTCTCCATTCGCGGATTTTATTGTGGGTTTATTTGATGATTTTTTCATTGATTTTTCTGTTGACTGCATGTATGCATATTTAAGCAATAAGTGTATAAATAAGCGATTACTGAACTATGAATAAAGGTCATCGCACTAGAGCTGCATATTAGTTATTGTGTCTTAATTTTTTCGCCAAATACGTTACCAAACTCGCTAAATTATTAACTAAAACTCGCCAAATGGGCAATTTCTTTTATAAATAATTTATAAGCTGGTCGGTTGTTCGAAGGTCATTGTGTTAGAGCTGTATAATGGGTGTGTTTGTAGCTATATCTGTTTTCTCGCCAAATTATTTCCCAAAACGCGCCAAATGAGCTAAAAGGTTTTATATATTTATGAGGAAATTGTGATGACATTTATGAGTGCATTTTATAGCGTATTTTTCATTTTGGAATTTTAAGGCAATGAAACGGGATTTTATACTTTATAACGAGCGGGAACAATAACATAAGTTTATGATCCTATAACAGGTTATATGGTACACATATTTGGAACGATTTGATATTTTTTTAATCCGTGCGAAGAACGGGTATAAATTTGCTAGTAAATTATAAAATTGAACAAGCAATCTTTGTGATTTGTTAAACCAGTTTCCACACAAGATTTGGACTGCTCAATATCAATCTTTCACCTGAACAGCGATTGACATAAAATAAAAGTTACATAATATACAAGTCACCGTTATTAAGGGTACTTCCGCGTAAGGCTGCGTTTATAGAGATAGTATTATATCAAATTATGTCATTTTGACATTTTCGTGATATTATTATGACATAGAGATATATAGTCGAAACCGAGAGGTTTTTCGAGCCCCTCTCTCTCTTTTGAGCATGTTCTCAATCAC
This sequence comes from Oedothorax gibbosus, assembly GCA_019343175.1. NCBI lineage: Eukaryota > Metazoa > Arthropoda > Arachnida > Araneae > Linyphiidae > Oedothorax > Oedothorax gibbosus. The sequence continues at coordinate 21,087,541 of CM033279.1, forward strand.
GGTAGCTGTGTTTCAAGTATTCAGTTTAATAATTAAAGTTTATTAACTTTTTTAATAGTTCGTATAGGTTGTTGAAAATTGTCTTTTTTATTATTTCAAGTAAAATCACAGGCTTATTAACAGATTTTCCTCCTTTTCTATATTCATAAATTCAGTATAGGAAGCTCTCCCTAAAACACACTCGTGTTCTTTTACACTCGTAAAAGCTGTCATTAAGTTGCAGGTGGTTTCCACCATGCCGAGGGCGGTTGCCTTTGACTCCATTTTGAATATCAAATGTTCCCTTTCGATGTGCCAGAATGTGCCGATGAGGAATTTGATATGGGGGTGGGGGGAGCTTATAAATTTAAAGAGCGATAGCCCTCTGGAGACACACGTATCCATGGAAACACACGCACGCCCTCTTCTTTTCACGCATGACCACCTGTCCTACAAAAGAGGATGACGAAAAAAATGTGGTGTTGTGTTATTTCCACCAGACGATTATATTTGAGCCTCTACTTCGGCAGTGTACCTGTCCGCCGATGTTCGTCGTCGTGTGTCGCAACTGAATTCGAACGGAATATTGGCGCGCAATCGAGAAATGTGTGTTCTATATTATCGTTCCATCCGAATGATGACTGTGTATTTTCGACAAGTTTCAAATTCGAATGTGGCAACTGTAGTGTATTCTTAGGAGACGTTAAAGTTTTATACTTATTGATGGCAACTCTTTGATGTAAACAGGAAGATGAAGAAGCAACTCTTGTTCTGGTTTCGAATAGATTCGAGATGCGGCTTCCGCTAATGCGGGATGTGAAGAAAATATTTCGCAAAATTTTAGTGAGGCAGATTTCATATTCATCCGATACGTCTTGTGTATTGTTTAGGAATAATGAATTTTATGGAATTTAAAGTTTATATTATTTTAATGATAAATTCATAAAGTATTACAGTAGATTTAATTATGGATGTAAAAGTTGTGCTAATGAACGCTATATTTTCAGGTAAAAGTAAAAACTTTTATTCATATTATTTATTAAAATATTAATCTTCTAACCTATATCCTTCAATATGCCATAAAAAATAATAACATGAATTTTTAATTTAAAATGTTTCCTTATGTGTGATATTTTAACTTATTTGTTGTTTACAAAATCATTCAAAGGCCAAAATGTGATTTTGGTTTAAAAAAAAGATTAAAACTTAATGCATTGACGGATTAATTTAAATAACTATGAAACTATGATGACATTTAAACTTATTGTGATACGTGTGAAACTTAGTGATGACAATTTAAAACAATATTTAAAAGATAGTATCTAGAATCCTTAAAAAATGTGGACACCATACATTGAATACTTAATGATAATTATAATTGCAAAGGAGAAATAATGTATGGAATCTGATCAAATATACATATGCGAATCTTTTAAGTGGGTTGATATAAATGAACTTGTGGAGCTTTTATTTACCATGATTACAAAAAGAAACATTATGAACATAAAGTTTTGTGATTTGAGACAAAGGGATTACTATTTGTGTTATTCTCTCTCTCTCTCTCTTTTGACCTAAAGTTGCTTGACATTGGAGACTTAAAAAATAAGTTGAAATATTTATTACAACAAATGGACCTATCGAATTGTGAAATTTTCTTTTTACTGAATACCATATTTAAAATTATATGTTAAGTAAACTCTCTCTTGGAAAGAACTTACAGTCAATTGTCATATATCGAATCATATTAACTTTTTCAAAAGAGATTCACACATTTTCAAAAGAGCATGTCTCTTGCTGCAGTTCTAAAGTGGAAAAGGAGACAAGGTAAGAACTATTTTAGTTTCTGTGTTCGTAATGTAAGTTTTTTTAACGATTAAGTAATTTTCTTAGATGGAATCCGATTTTTAGCTTCCACACTACATTTATAACGTAAAAAGTGGAAGGTATTATAATCGTTCAGTCAGTCTGTCTGTCCGTCCGTCACCCACTTTCATAGCCCAAACTACAAATGCTACGGACAAGTGTGATACGTCAAAAAATTCAGCGCATCGAAATTATAATACATTGAAAATTTCAGAAAAGAGTTCGAATTCGAAGTACTTCAATTATTTAAAAAAAACTGCAAAATTTAATGCTCATTTAAAAAGCATAGGGAGCCATTTTTTCGAATTTAATCACCATCGTCATTCGCAACAATCGCTCGAGAAACTTTAATTCTTTTAGACAATAAATTCAAATAAATTTATTTTTGCGACATCGATCAATTTGAAATGACGTCAAATCCATTTCACTACGAGATTCTTTGTACGTTGATATGAAATGTTTTAATTTTATTTAAAAGCGAGGAATATTATATATTTATTCTTTGAAATATAAATTAATTTTTGCAAACGATAAGTAATAAATATTGAATTTACGAAATAAAATAAATGAAACTAGCCAAATTTAGCATGTAAATGTTTAATATAGAATATCAATGCTGTGTTTGTCGCCTTTTTACCTGTTACACACAACTGTTGTGTGGAAGCGGGTTAAGTGCAGATTCTGTTACAAACCTACTTGTTATACTTTGTATTTGTGCTTCAACAAATAAATTTTATCCATTTATTTTTTATATCCATTATATTTTCAAATATATTATTTCATTGCAGCATCTGCGAAAAAGATTTTTTTTAGATAATATAACTAAGGGGTGAGCTCACATGAGTTTGAAAAAATAATCTAATGACTTAATTTTTTTTGGTGTAGCTTGATTTCAATAAAAGTAGTAGTTCTAAATAATTAATCATAGTTTTGAAACAATATACAATCGATAACGAAACAATTTCGTACTTCATTGTGAAAATATTTTAAATATTGTCATGATCATCGTTAAATCATTAATCAAATGTGCTTTCGAAATTGTGTTTCTTTTTAAATTATGGGGCGTAATATATAGTTTTTATTAAAAAAATACAGTTTTGCAATTTATTACAGTTATTTTTACAGTTATTTTTAATTTTCTATTCTTTTTATTACAGTTATTTATTACAGTTATTTTCTAGGCTTCATGGAACACATTTTGAAAATTACTGTCATTTAGACAGTAATTTTCAAAATTTAATCCATGAAGCCAGAAAATATATAGCAATAGAAAAATCTCTTATATTGTTGTAATTTTAAAAAAATAAAACATATACGTATAATAAAATTTATTTAATACAGAGTTCTATAGTAGGGTAGAGGAACGACTCGTACTGAGCTGCCATCGGCAGCCATGGTTCACTACGGAGCCCGAATAGAGTGGCAAAAGTGCTAGTTAATTTATAATTTTGATACTGAGAAAGGAAGTACACCTAGGGCAAAGTCGGGAATCGAACCCGCATCCGTTCCAGCGCGCGGACTGCTAGCGTTATGGCCTGCGATCCAAACCACTCGGCCATCGGGCCCCACATGCCACCCTTTATTGTCTCCGTGTTGGTCCATCTTGCTGTTGAAAGCTTCAGCCTCTACCCTACTATAGAACTCTTTGATTTAATAATTAGATTCAATACGAATTAAAAAACAATGGGCGTGTTTCACGTGGGATCTGGCAACAGCTCTGCGGCGGTCTTGTTTTCATTTTTCTCGAATTACTTTTGTTGATATTCGAAATTGAGTTTTCTAAGAATAAGTTATTTCAGTTAAATAACAACTTCTAGCTGTGCCGTTGGTTGTTTTAATCATTTATCAAGGAAAACTTGCATTGAAAGAAGTTGGAATTAAAAAAAAATTAAAACTAAAATATTCTTAGAAAACTCCATTTGGAATACCAAGGCAAAAGTAATTCGAGAAAAATGAAAACAAGACCGCGGAGCTGTTGCCAGATCCCTCGTAAAACAAGCCCATTGAATTAATTATATTAAAACATAAAAATTACTTAAATTCATTAAATATAAATTTAATTCGTGTTTTTTCGAACTGTAAAGCATAAATTGGGTTGTTTCACGGAGGATCTGGCAATAGCTCTGCGGTTTTGTTTTCATGTCCCTCGAATTACTTTTGTTGATATTCGAGATTGAGTTTTCTAAGCATAAGTTATTTTAGTTGTTATTTTTTAAAATTACAACTTCTGGCTGTGCTGTTGGTTGTTTTAATCATTTATCAAGGAAAACTTGCATTGAAAGTAGTTGGAATTTAAAAAAAATAAAAAATTAACAACTAAAATATTCTCTTCGAAAACTCACTCCCGAATACCAAAACAACAGTAATTCGAGAGACATGGGGCCGTAGTGAGCCTAGTAGTCAGCGTCTCGGTCTCGGATCGGAAGGTCCTGCGATCGAGTCCCGTACCACTGAAGACCTACCGAGTATATGCGGAGTACGTGCTCGTTAAATCTGTTGGGTCCGAAAGTCCTCTATACCAAATCAATACCTCTGGGGGTGACAAGCCAATTCTGGGGATCCTCTAGTTGGCCTCTGTCTCTAAAAATTAGATGGATCCACTTATGTGTGTGTGTTGTCTGTTGTGTCTGTCTTACTTGACGAAGGTTTATAAGCGGTCGCTGACCAAGCACACAAACCTGAATATATATGTCTACCAACCAACCAACCAACATCGAGAGACATGAAAACAAAACCGCAAAGCTATTGCCAGATCCTCTGTGAAACAACCCCATAGTTATACATACTTAAAATATAGTCAAGACAAACATATTTTATAGTTTGTACAAAATAATTTGCGAGATCCTTTCGAATTTTTTTGATTTTTAATGAATTGTTAATATTGCTTCTAGTTTATTGCTTTATTTCTTTGGAAGAAAACATTAAATTTCTTTGTAATATAATATAATATGCACAACTTATCGATATATCTTTTGATCAAGTTCATTGACATGAAAAGGTAATGTGAACCCAGCTTATTGAGAGATAATAAAAGTTTGTTTAAAGATTATAAAGATAAATGTAAAAAACAGTTTCTTAACTTTTATTTATATACTGTTAAAATAGAAGCTAATTTATTTCGATAATATAGAAATTTAAATAAGAAATTTGTTGAATATTAAGTACTGTTTAGGTGTGCCAATTTTTTTTTTGTTCTCGGTGAAAAAAATTTCGGTGCCAGAAGGGTTCGAAATTCACAGTCGCTTGTCGCAAAATGCGACCAGTTTTTTTGATTTTGCGACAACAAAATAAATTTAGTCGCAGTTATTACGATTACAGTTTTTCAAAAAATCTTTAATACTTACTTTTTTATATCGTGGTTTCCAAGTATCTTGCCAAAAATAATTATCTTTAAATCCGAATTCGGCAGTCCTAAAATCGCACTACATCGATTTACAAATTACGTAACTTCGGCGAACTTCATAAAATCTCAAAATTGGGGTGATTGTCAAATACAGAAACTCACAAATACTTAAAAAACAAATACTTAAAAAACTCAGACGACCGCATCGGACGAATATCCACAAATTTTGGCTGCAGTAAATTGTGATATCTTAAATTACTAGGGGGCTCCACCCCCTGCTCGCCAACCCCAAAGTAGGTTTGTTACAGAATCTGTCACTTAAACCGCTTCCACACAATATTTGTGCTCAATAAAAAACGCACTATTTATACACCCTCAGAAAGAAATTCGCCAAACAGGGCCTTCAGCTTATAATTTATTTCTAATTCAAACTTTTAAACGCCCAAATTAACTATTTTCATTATTCTTCTTTCGCAAATTAATGTTTAGTCATTATCACTCTCACTCATTATTACTCTCATCTCACTCTATTGTGATATTACAACAATCCAAACTGAATCATATCACATAAATAAATATTTTAATGAAATTTGGGATGTAACCTAGCCTGATTTTTGCTTTAAAACGATGTATCCCACTCGTTTGTGCGACTTGCGGTTCGTTCTTTGAAAGTGGGTGACAGACAGACGAATTGAACGATTATAATACCTTACACTTTTTACGTTATAAACGTAGTGTGGAAGCTAAAAAAACATTTCGCTTAATATGTTGGCTATACAACAAATCATAAAACAATGTTTAACAAGCGTTTCTTTCTAAATTTGCAAAGTAATTAACATGTTCATATCTTGATACTTCCACTTGCATAATTAAAACATTTTCAAAAACTTTCTAAAAAAACAAAAAGGAATATGTGTGGCATATTCGAGTGTACGAATTTTATTTTATTCGTATAAGAATACATTTTTTAGGATAAATAAGAAAATAAAATAAAAATTCTTTCACCGCGGTTTTGCTGCGAACGAATAATAAAAACTAAAAAAAACCAAGAGATTAAATAAAAAAAAAGAAACCATCTGCCAGCTGAAGAAAAAAAAGTTAAAATTACGTTATAGTTGTAACCTGTTCCGAAAATAAAAAAAAACTTTTTGTTCTTTTTATAAAAAAAATGTAAACATTTTATTCCAGTTTAGCAGAATTAACCTAATAAAATTTTTCAGAGTAATTGTTATGTTAAATGTTTATTTAAAATAGTTTTGTCATAATTTTTTACTATCTTTTTTTACATAATTTTAATCTATAAACCTTCTATCTTGCTATAATATATTTTAAGGCCAAATCATTTTTAAAAAAAAATCTGTAAACCTTTTCTATATATAAACACAAAACCAATGTAAAAAGAACAAGTTAAAGAACTGTTCTTTTTAAAAGAACAGAAAAGAGAGCAACTGTTCTTTAAAAAGAACGTAATAAAATCACACATTTCTGGTGAATTTCTGTGGCCGTTTTGCAGAAAAGGAATACGTTTTTTTGTGTGGCTGACTTATTGTAATTTTTAATTAAAAAACTAATTGGAAATTTAAAAAACAAAAAAAAAAGTTGAGGCATAAGGGAGATACACCTTCCCAAAAAAATTTGGGCTTCTGACATCAATATTTCATCATGTTATGGCTCCGGACACTTTCAAATCCTATACTTTAACATAGAGAGAAATTAATTTTTATTTTTAATTAAAAAAACTAATTGGAAATTTGAAAAACAAGAAAAAAGGGTTGAGGCATAAGGGAGATACACCTTCCCAAAAAAATTTGGGCTTCTGACATCAATATTTCATCATGTTATGGCTCCGGACCCTTTAAAAGAGCTTACTTTTTTTAATATAGAGAGATAGAACTCCAGCTATCCTAAAATGGCAAATGATCCTATAAAATACGCGAAGTTCCAGTGACTCTATAAACACGCACGCCTGGCGATCTTAAAATCGTCCATTTGAGCACTGTAGACTACAAATAAACAGTAGGTTTGTTACAGAATCTGTCACTTAAACCGCCACACACAGTGACGCGTTTATGGATGTTGGGGCCAGGCGGCTTCCGAATTTGGGGCCCCTCCCTCCAACAGAAATTAGAAATTAAAAAATCTTAATACTTGCACAAATAAAAAAGCATGATGAAGGATGAATCAGTTTGTAAATTGAGATTCTCTCCTCCCCTTTTTTGGAGCAGGAAATGCTAGTGACGCAATCGGGGCTGAAAAAAAGAACCCTAATATTACAAGAGACAAGAATTTCACTTATACTTTTAATTCCCTTATATTTACATACTTATTTTCCATTTACAACTTTTTCTTTCTGCATTTTCTTTTTGCAAATTCGTTTATCACCTCGTCGAAATCAATTTTTTTTGTTTCATCTGATTCGATGTTCAGAATCGCTAAGGCGTATCTCAATAATATTTCTCTGCACATTCTTTATTCTTTTTAGTGCAGAGAAAGAACGTTCTCCTAATCGGAATTGCTAATCGGAATTGTTAGATAAATACGCAACAGCGTTTCCACACTTGGAAAAGTCGATTTTAATCTGTGTTGCAGAAAGTTATACATTTCCGCTGGAGACCAAAGGTGTTCTTTTCTTGCAAGTATTAAAAAATGTTTTATTTCGTCTCGAACACTTTCGTTGCCCAGTCGTTGTTAGACTTTAATATCCTCCCTGTACTTTGTTGTAAGTTTAGTGATCATGGATTCGACTTCGTCAGCGGAAACATCTTTTTTCTCCTCATCATTTAAAAAAAAAACAATCCTAACAGACTATTTATTTCCTTATAGGACTTCAGTCTGTTATCGAGTTCAAAAATCAACTTATCACAAATAACATTAACGGTATTAATTATGAAGTTTTCTCGTCCATTAACAACAATCTCATTCTCCACGTTTTCGTCGAAAAATACAGTGCGTTTTTTCTTACGACTTTGTTCGTCACGGTAAATACAGTTGTCTAGTATAGTCGTGCTGCGTCTGCCTCAATTTTACAGAAACTTCTATCATCCCGAATTTCTTCTGTAACAAAGGTCTTTAAAGATTCAAAGAGTTTTACACTGACCGACAAGCAGAGTTCTGGTGTTTGTATATAGGGATTTGCTACTTGCATTCATTCGCTGGAGAATTTTGTTCCACAAAATTGTCATCAGAGCTGTTTCATAAAAATTCATTCTTGAAGCTAGACCTTTTGCTTCAGCTCGGCGCACGGGCTTCTGCTTTAAGTTTAAGTCTTCGCTTATTTCAGTTAAAGCACGTTTAATGTGTTTATAACTTTTGTACAGTGCGGAAACAGCAACTGCCCTTGCTGACCATTTTGTATCCGATAATCTTTTGATTGTGCAGGCATTTTTTTCGAAATGGCTTAACAGAATATTCCATCTACTTGTTGACGCAGGAAAAAAAACATAGATATGTTGGACAAAATCAAAATATGATACAGCAGTAGTCGCACAATCTCGCCGCACACTAAGTTTAAACTATGTGTGGAGCACGGCATGAATTCTGCGGTTTGGCTGCTTAATACGAGCACATAATCCAGAGTATTCTCCTGCTATGTTGTTGGCGTTGTCATTACTTTGGCATCTTTTGATGCCCCAAGACTCGAGTGTTTCAATAGTTATTGCCTCTAGACTTGCCATGCGAATAAATATCTACGAAAGTAAAAAATCTTTTCACAATTCTGCCGTTGGGAAGGATATACCTCAGAACTAGGCAAGTTGGTCAACATGACTAACATCAGGTGTCGAATCTACAATTAATGAGTAGTAGCTTGATACTTTGACTTCTGCAATAAACTGTCTCCTTGATCGATATAAATTCATCGCAAGTCGTGTTTGATAAGTATATAATTTGTGTGTTTGATAAGTTATTAATTTTGAAATTTGGGGGCCCTCGCAATCTTGGGGCCACAGGCGGCCGCCTCTAACGCCTATTGGTAAACGCGTCGCTGGCCACACAACATTTGTGCTCAACAAGAAACAAACTATTTATACATCACAGAAAGAAATTCGCCAAACAGGGCCTTATACCTAGTTGTAATTCAAACTTTTAAACGTCAAAATTAACTATTTTCAAAACTATTTTTTTCCTTCTTTCTCAAAATTAATAATTAGACTTTATCGTTTGCTAAATTTGTTTGAAGTTCGAAGAATAATAATGTAATTTTTTAAAAATAAATGTCTTTGAATCGCCACAATTTCCCATTTATATTTCTTTCGAAAATTCAGCTATTATTTATGGTTATTCAAATTAATTTACAGTTCAAAAATTTACAGTTATTAAAATTGATGCTTCAAAAATAAAAGTGAAACTTTGCACATTTTTTATGCAATGTTAGAATTCTCTATGCATCTTTCTTCATACATATATATAATGAACTATCAAAAGAACTCTATTGTGATATTACAACAATTAAACTAAATTATATCACATAAATAAATATTCTTTCAAAAGTTATATTTTTATTTGAAATAAAGTTTCTTGTATGTTTGACGAAATGGCAACAGTGAAAATATTGAATAAAAATGGAATGGGGTTGTTTCACGGAGGATCTGGCAATAGCTCAGCGGTTTTGTTTTCATGTCTCTCGAATTACTTTTGTTGATAATTCGAATATTCTCTTCGAAAACTCACTCCCGAATACCAAAACAACAGGAATTCGAAAGACATGAAAACAAAACCGCAGAGTTATTGCCAGATCCTCCGTGAAACAACCCCATTTTCATGTTATTTCAATGTAGATTAAATTTTTCGTTATTTAAATTTTAAATAAACTTCTAATTAAATTTTTTAAATGAAATTTGGAATGTAGCCTAGTCTGATTTTTGCTTCAAAATGACGTATCCCACTTGTTTGTGAGACTAGCGGTTCGTTTTGTGAAAGTGGGTGACAGACGGACAGACGAACGGACCTTCCACTCCAATACCTTCCACTTTTTACGTTATAAACGTAGTGTGGAAGCTATAATGGTGAAGAAATCTTTTAATATGTTTCATTTTTCATATTAAAAAAAGCTCTTGGTACTATACATTTGCGCCTAGTTTTTTAAGTTAGTTGCACATATTGCTCCTAAATTTCTTTATCCAATTTCGAACACTGGGTGCCAGTCTTCAAAAGTTACCAATATACTTCACCGAATAGCATAAAAATCTCCACTACGAAATCTCCACTAAAAATATCCTAACTACGAAATGGGCAACAATGTATGGTTGTTTTCATTGCATAAATTTTAAATAAAAATTTATTTTAATAGCATTTTTTTTAATATCACAATTAGGTTTAATTTTGAAGATATAATTTTAATATAATTTCCAATGGAAAAAAAACGCATTATTTATGAAAAATTTATTATTTATGATTTATAAAATTTTCAATGGGCTTGTTTCACGGAGTATCTGGCAATAGCTATGCGGTTTTGTTTGCATGTCTATGTGGTCTATGTTGATGTCTTCCAACAGTATTGCCACCAGTTTTAGGAGAAAAACTACGAAAAAATACCATTTAATTCTAAAATTACAAAAACATTCCATAAAAATACTAGCAAAGCGTTTCACGTTTTTTTAGTCACTAAAAAGATTCCAAAACGCAGCTAGTATTTTTACGATATTTTTTTGTAACTTTAGAATTTATTTTAGAATTATTCTAAAATTACAAAAAAATATCGTAAAAATACTAGCTGCATTTTGGAATCTTTTTAGTGACTAAAAAAACGTGAAACGCTTCGCTAGTATTTTTAGCCTACTTTTCTTTTTTTAATTCGAAAGAATTAAAAAAATGAAAAAGTAGGTATTGACATGCGGTCGATGTCCGTCTGTCCGTCCGTACCCCCCTTCCAAAATCGGTTCTAATCATCGGATCTTAAAAATTCTTTTTTTGTTAGAAAGCTATAACCTCAGATACCCAACTTTCATACTTTTTGTCCGTCTGTCTGTACGTCCGGACGGACATAAATCTACTATCTGTCGGCGAATTTCCCATTGAATTAGCATTGAAATTCAATTTTGAGTCATTTAAATCACTGTAGGTATTGAAATGCGGTTGATGTCCAACTGTCTGTCTGTCCATCTGTCTGTCTGTCCGTATGTCTGTCCGTCTGTCTGTCCGCCTGTCTGTCCGTTTGTCTGTCTGTCTGTACCCCCCTTCCAAAATCGGTTCTAATCATCGGATCTTAAAAATTCTTTTTTTTGTTAGAAAGCTATGACCTCAGATACCCAACTTTCATACTTTTTGTCCGTCTGTCTGTACGTCCGGACGGACATAAATCTACTATCTGTCGGCGAATTTCCCATTGAATTAGCATTGAAATTCAATTTTGAGTCATTTAAATCACTGTTGCCAAATCAACAATGACATGAGAAACTTTATTTATTTAAATATATTTGAAGCAAAATAATATTTTCATGAATCAGTTTGGAATGACGTCATAAAATGTAGCACAATTTGATTCTTTGATTGTTCATTAATTATCTAACAAGAAAGCGGCAAGGCATACTTTTGCATACAATTATGCTTAGTTTTAATTTACATTTCTTATTTTTTTTAATGCAGTTTGGAGTTTCATTACTTTTGTTATTAATAAATATTTAATTATTCTTCGAACTACAAATAAATTGCGAGCAGACGATAAATAATATTTAATTAATTTGCGAAATAATATTAAGGAAAATAGTTGATTTTGGGTTTTAGAAGTTTAAATTATTAGCTGGATGCTGTGTTTCGATTTTTTTTTCTAATCTGTATAAATCTAGTGTAGAAACGGCTGTTGATGATATTTACTGTAAGAACCTAGTTTTTTCCCGATTAGAACTTTAGTAAGTATTTAAGTAACAGGAAAGTAGGCTATTTTAGTTCTTTATGAACTTCTTGTTATGGAATGTTTTTGTAATTTTAGAATTAAATGGTATTTTTTCGAAGTTTTTCTCCTAAAACTGGTGGCAATACTGTTGGAAGACATCAAAATAGACATGCAAACAAAACCGCATAGCTATTGCCAGGCCCTCCGTGAAACAACCCCATTTTAAGGTTCATTGTAAGAAAGCCTGATGCTCAAAATGCGGAAAAAACCGGGTCTAACGTTCAGAAAGCATAGAAGAAATAGTATTGTAGATAAATAAAATTAGTCATAAAGTTTCTTTTTTCGTTAATTTATCAAAATGTACTTTTTTCGATGTTCTTTTTCAAATTTTTTTTGGTAATGGCGATAATTATTTATATCGTTTATTTTGTGTAATAAGATTCTAGGATCTTCTCCCGATAGCTTTACAAGAGTTCTGTATTTGATACTAAAAGCGATATTTTCAGAATAAGTATTGAAAATATCTGGCATGGGTTTCAACAAATAAAACTCTTTTAGGTAATAAGGATAAATTTGGTGGTGAATCGCGGAGGCGAGACGAATGACACTCATTTACCTTTTCTTCACCTTTCAGTGACGTCATTTGTTCTTGTTTGTTTGGACGTTATTTGTCGTTCTTTTGATGTCAAAGAATTTCAAGTTTGAATCACTGTTTGAAAAAAACATAGAGCCAATGCATATTCACTTTGACTTATTTTAACTACTTTACGATTGATATAAAAAATTTACTCTAAATCTAGTAGAAACTTACTAATATTAGGTTTTTTGCTTAAATAAAAAAACACATGATTTACTGCCAATCGAGATTGATCATTTTCCATGCGATATAAGCAAGATAACATAATAAATTATAAAAGCTTTTTTTATTACCGTAACGGTTACTTATTAAATATTATAGTTTCCGAACTTTATAAAAAATATAATTTTCAGATTTATATGAATGTCAAATTTATATATGTGTTATAAGTTTTTTTCTTTTTAAAATTTAGTATTGAGGGTGGAATGCGATTTCCATTTGGACGCAATTTATACGATTTAAAAAAAATAAACTAATAATATTATTTTAATAAATAAATGAATGAATAGATAGATATACAGACAGATAGATAAATAAATAAACAAGAAGTTCATAAAGAACTAAAATAGCCTACTTTCCTGTTACTTAAATACTTACTGAAGTTCTAATCGGGAAAAAAAACTAGGTTCCTAAAGTAAATATCATCAACAGCCGTTTCTATACTAGATTTATACACATTAGAAAAAAAAATCGAAACACAGCACCCATCTATAATTTAAACTTCTAAAAGCCAAAATCAACTATTTTCCTTAATATTCTTTCGCAAATTAATTAAATATTATTTATCATCTGCTCGTGATTTATTTGTAGTTCGAAGAATAATTAAATATTTATTAATAACAAAAGTAATGAAACTACTCCGAACTGCATTAAAAAATAAGAAATGTAAATTAAAACTAAGCATAATTGCATGCAAAAGTATGCCTTGCCGCTTTCTTGGTAGATAAATAATGAATAATCAGATAATCAAATTGTGCTACATTTTATGACGTCATTCCAAACTGATTCATGAAAATATTATTTTGCTTCAAATATGTTTAAATAAATAAAGTTTCTCATGCCATTGTTGATTTGGCAACAGTGATTTAAATGACTCAAAATTGAATTTCAATGCTAATTCAATGGGAAATTCGCCGAAAGATAGTAGATTTATGTCCGTCCGGACGTACAGACAGACGGACAAAAAGTATGAAAGTTGGGTATCTGAGGTCATATAGCTTTCTAACAAAAAAAGAATTTTTAAGATCCGATGGATAGAACCGATTTTGGAAGGGGGGTACGGACAGACAGACAGACGGACATCGACCGCATGTCAATACCTACTTTTTCATTTTTTTAATTCTTTTGAATTAAAAAAAGAAAAGTTGGCTAAAAAATGGGTATAACATATTGAATAAAATGAATTAATTGAACTGTGAATTCTGGAAATTCTGTACTATTCACAATTGCTGGACTTTAATTTTCTTAATGGTATTAGTATGCACTATTTAATAGATCAAAATGGTTGGAAAACACGACCAAAAAATATTTGGATAAGCTTCAAAAACTGATATCAAAATAATTTTTTTTTGGTTTTTTTAAAAAGAATTTTTAGAATTTTTATTGCTCTTTTTTTGTTCTTCAAAATATGAAACCGTTTGAGTTTATGTAATATTTTTTTAAAAAAAAATCAAGTGCCACATATTATTGACTACAGATAGGGATGGAGTAATTAGATGAATATGCTATATTTTCCTATTATACATAATAAAAAAAATACAGATGGAAAATTAATTTCAAAGTTATTTATAAATAGAATACAGTTGCAGACACTAACCACATTAACTAATATCTTTCGCAAATAAATATTAGTTATAAAGAATTTTAAAAACAAGCGCGCATTAATTCAGTCAAAACAAAACTAACTCCTGAAACGCGACTACGCGACTTCGATTTCGCGCATTTCGCCAAATCCAAATCTAGCCAAATCCTACGGCCAAGTACATCGATTACAGCAACCCTCAGAAAACAATCAGACTTTTAACATGTCACATTGTGCACATGTTACATCTTCCAAAAGTTTAATTTATTTGTGGTTTTAAAAACCACGTGTACTATGGATATTGTTTTTGTAGGTAAGTCAAAATAACCCTTTCCCCAATTGGATTGATAAAATTCTTTAATCAAACGATAATTTTGAGCATTCGTTTTATTTCCTGAACGCACCGATTGTACACCCTTGGCTATCGTTATCTATCACCTTTTCATATCAGATTGCAGCCGGTATTCTTTTTAAACAGCTACACTAATAAGTAAAAGTGTAATGATGTAAAGTTTCGAATAATTAATTGTCTTTGCGTGATTTTTTGTGGTTTTCGATCGAGCCATTGCCCCAACCACTTGATTGTTTACATTTTGTTTGTTTACGATTGGGGGTCCGAATGCGTGAGTCATACGTAATGGGAAGGTGACATTTCAGGATCTCCGTAAAAAAAAAAAAAAAAAAAGCTTGAAATCTGTTGATTTAGATTGTAACTTTATATAATATGTAAATTTTTAATGAAGGCTGGCTTGTAATAAAGTCTATAGTTTTGTTATTCAGTTATTCTTTAAAATTTTTTTGTTGATTCATGATACACATGCAAGCTCTTTTTTTTTGTAGTTTACTTATTTTTATGTCATTAAACTGATGTCCCAATATGAATTTTGTTCTGAATAACGTTAATTTCTTTAAGTATATTTTTTAATCGAGAGATTATGGTTTCAATAAGTTTAGGTGATATGGATATGTTGCCCTGATTATCTTTTTCTTGGTTACATTGTACATTAGGAGTAATGTGTACATAATAACTATTTGATTAGCAAGAAGTTGTAGATTAAGTTTGATAAAATACTACAGTGTATTGTTTAAAATATAATTTTTTTTCATAACATTTGAACTGAAGGGTGAAAAGTTATGCTTCGAATTCTTGTCTAGGCAAAGTTTACTTATTCCATCTTTATCTTTGAAGCCAACTTATATTAAGAAATATTATGTTTATAAAACTAAACATACTATGTGTGTAAAAGTTTTGATGATCATAAATTTGCATGATATTTTTACTTATGCAAGTTAAACAATTCATCATATACAGAAAGTGAATCATGCTTTTATTTTTATTTGTTATTACCTTTACTGTTAGACTATGCTCTAATCGCGAATTATGTGTATTTTTATTTTGGTATTCTGATTTTTTTCCTCTTTTATCATTATAGATGAACGGGAAGATGTCCAAAAGAAAACTTTCACCAAATGGATTAATTCTCAACTTGGGAAGGTATGCATTGCTATTTGTTTTGGGCTTCCATCTGATGTTTATTAGTTTGTAAAAAAAAAGGTTTTATAAATTGTCTGGTCCGCCTATCAATAATTTTCTCAAACCGAACAATTAAGGTATCTGAAAATTGCAGTTGTTGAGCACCTACAGAATCACCAGAGTTTTGCAATTTCAGGAGAGCTGGTGTTCCTAACTTTAAGGAAGCACAATTATAAGGATCATCAGAGTATCGCATTTCATGTACTGCCAGAGTTTTGCGATTTTAAGATGATTATTTTCAGCAAGATCTTTGGAAACCATTTAAAAAAGTTGAAAGTGACATTTAAGAAAACTAGTCGAGATAACTGTGACTTAATTTTAAAGTAACAAAATTGTAGGATTTGGTCGTACTTTGCGACAGTGAATTTCTAACCCTTGTTTTAAGTAACTATACCTGTTACAAGCCTACTTATTTCTCTGTAAAAGTATGTAATGATTCATATATATTTAGATCAATTAATTTTTATCTGTCTTTGTGCAGGGTAATCATCCATTGGTGAAGGATTTATTTTACGATTTGAGAGATGGAACACGTCTTTTGGGACTTTTGGAAGTCCTTTGTGGGAAAGAACTGGTATGACATCAGAATAGTATTTTTATAATTGATGTAGTATAGCTTTAGATCCTTTAAAAATGCTTTATTTTTTATTTTAATTTAATCGGTGTTTGATATTGCTTAGAAAGTTACTTATCTTCTTACTAGATTTACTATACTGTTTGATTGTAGGTTATGTGCAAACTTTATAACTATCATGGTCATATACTTTTAAAAATTAGTTATGGAATTTGTGAAATTGGCTAATTTCTAATTGAATTGTTAGGCTAATGAAAACAGAAACTTTAATCCTGATTAATGCACAAGAAAAATTTCTGAAGAATTTGGCATAATAGAAGTACTAAAAATTCCCATAAAGTTTTTCTTTAACTAATGAAGTAAAGTATTGCTATTAGTATTTAGTAGTCAGGTTTTAGTATGAGAATCTATAGATATCAAATTCTGTTTTACCTTTACAGCGGAGAGAAAGAGGGAGGTTAAGAGTTCACCACCTTAATAATGTGGGATGTGCCTTAAAAGTCTTACAAGACAACAATGTAAGATATATATATATATATATATACTTTTTCTTAATTACCTATTTATAATATTTACACGTAGTCTGAAAGCACTCAAGATATTGTAGCAATCAAAGCTTTATTATTTCCTCTACAAGTACAACCCAACTTAGGATAAGCAGCTTGCTTATATACTGTGTGAGGAATCATGGGAACTAAAGATATTAGCATATAAGAAAGAGTCGATGAAATAATAATTTACGTAATTACGAAAAATGATCAAATAGTAAATAATGTATAATGGAAAAACAAATTAAAGGTACAGAAGAGCTGGGTTTTGAACCCGGGGAAACTTATTAACTCTCTGTTGCTCTTCCGAGTGAGCCATCAAACACTGTGTCAATATACAAATGCCATATATATATGTATATATATATATGACATTTTTAGCTTCCACACTATGTTTATAACATAAAAAGTGGAAGGTATTATAAGCGTTCATTCCATCTGTCTGTCCGTCACCCACTTTCATAGCCATAACTACAAATGCTATGGACAAGTGTGAAACGTCAAAAAATTCAGCACATCGAAATTAGAATACATTGAAAATTTCAGAAAAGAATTCGAATTCGAAGACTTCAATTATTTAAAAAACTGCAAAATTTAATGCTCATTTATAAAGCATAGGAAGCCATTTTTATTAGAATTAAATCACCAAATTGCCATTCGCAACAATCGCCCAAAAAACTTAATACTTTTAGACAATAAATTAAAATAAATTTATTTTTGCGACATCGATCAGTTTGAAATGACGGCAAATATATTTCACTACGAGATTCTTTGTATGTTGATATATGAAATATTTTCATTCTATTTAAAAGTGAGGAATATTACATACTTATTCTTTGAAATATTAATTTTTGCAAGCTATAAGTAATAATTATTGAATTTTTGAAATAAAATAAATGAAACTAGCCAAATTTAGTATGTAAATGTTTAATATAGAATTAATGCTGTGTTTGGCGCCTTTTTACCTGTTTATTTATTATATATTTTTTTCCAGGTTAAGTTAGTTAATATTAGTACCAATGACATAGTAGATGGGAACTCTAAACTGACACTGGGGTTAGTGTGGAGCATAATTTTGCATTGGCAGGTAAACATCTTTTAGAAGTTAGTATTGATACAATTCGTTTTATTTAAAGTAAATTATGTTTATAATTATTTGTCTCTGAATATTATCTAGGTACATGGAGTTCTGAGAAGTGCTGCTGAGGAATTGCCTCAAACCAATTTGGAAAAGACTCTATTGGCGTGGTGTCGAGATGCTACATCTGGGTATGTTAAATTGCTGTGTCAAAGCGTATTGCTTATCTATTCTAATGACTATTTTTCAATTTTGACTTATACTTTTGATTAAAAAAAATCGTTTTTTTTTTGTTTATCAATTTTTAATTACCATCATAAGTAAAAAGTAGGGGTGTGTAACACTACACAACTTTCAATTACCGCTTATAATAGATCAATACACACATTTAAATGCAATTATATAACTATAAGGTAATAATTTCAATAACTTTAAAACCTACAAGTTCTATGGCAGCTACTATTTGCTCATGCACTATTTTCTTGAAAACCTTATTTTGATATCGAAAGTACTAAGAACGTATGTACCAAATCTGAGTACATCACTCTTTTAGTTCCAGCTGTAGAGTGGTATCAGGCAGACTTGCAGAGGTGCCGATCCCCCCCAGAGCTAACAACGCACCCCCCCTAGAAAATTGTAATATCCCCCCCCAAAAAAAAAAAAATCGGAATATCGGAATCTAAATAATGGGTAAAAATTCCGACCAAAATTGATGTAATTACATTATTTTTTAAATCCGTAAAAAATAGCCGGCACGTGATCCAATCAAAAACGGCTTCCAATTCATTCCCTCAATTCTTGATGCATAAAAATGTTTACCTTGGAATAGCTTTAATGCAACACATTTGACATTATCAAACAAATCAGAATTATTTTATAATGTTTACATAAATAGTTTCAATTTAAAAATAACAAATTAAAAAAATTAAAGTTAAATATTAAACAAAATTCTTACCGTGAAACTAGGAATTGGACTATTTAATTATATTCAATCACCCAGACCCACACATTTGACACAAGACGACAAGTATTTTCCTACTGATTCTAAAGCAATCATTTAGTTATTTTGGCTTTGCTTCTAGTCTAATTTGCGGGAAAAAGTCAGAAATGTTATCCGAAGGTCATTAATTCGTAAAAATTTTATACAAAGTTCGAAAGATTTATGAGCCAGCTGCAAAATATGGCGGGAATATCTTATTGATACCATTGACAAACTATGTGAACGTCATCAACTCACCAAAATGTTTTATAAACTGCGTGAGATTTATGAGTGTTTAAACTTTGTTACAGTGATCGGATTGTTTATTGTGTGGAAATAATTGTCAGAAATCTTCGCCTGGTAGACGCCATCGAACATAATTTATAACTCCTTTTTTTCTGGTATTGCTTTGAATTGTGGTTTTACCCATTCATATTCTTTGAAGGCAAAAAAAAATACAAAAATTGGAGCCACTTTTGATTTTCTTGACACTTTTTTGTGTTTTATTTTAAACCACATAAAAATTCGAAACAGACAAGTTCTGAGGCCCCCCCCCCCCCTTTGTTGCGTCGGGTGGAGGGAGGGGGGGCAGATAATTAGTAAGAATAAGAGTAAGCTGAGTTTTTTTTGTCAAGATTGGCAGTTTGTTAATAATTTTTATAAAAAATTCACCCCCCCCCTAAAATTTCAACGACGCAGTCTGCGTCGTTGACCCTCCCTTGTAGGCACCCCTGCAGACTTGATGAACCAGTGTTTGAAAACCATTTTTTTTTATAATTAGAGTCCTTCGAATTGTGTAGAAAACACAAAATCTCGAATTCGTATTTTCCATCCTATTGCAATACTTTTATTACCTAATATTTCATATTCAGTAGGTAATATTTCATTTTAGGTTATTAGCTTCCACACTACGTTTATAACGTAAAAAGTGGAAGGTATTATAACCGTTCAGTCCGTCTGTCCGTCACCCACTTTCATAGCCCAAACTACAAATGCTACGGACAAGTGTGATACGTCAAAAAATTCAGCGCATCGAAACTAGAATAGATTGAAAATTTCATAAAAGAATTCGAATTCGAAGTACTTCAATTATTTAAAAAACTGCAAATTTAAAGCTCATTTAAAAAGCATAGGAAGCCATTTTAATTAGAATTAAATCATCATTGCCATTCGCAACAATCACTCGATAAACTTTAATTCTTTTAAATAATAAATTAAAAGAAATTTATTTTTACGACATCAATCAGTTTGAACTGACGTCATATATATTTCCCTAAGAGATTCTTTTTAATGTTAGTATGAAATATTTTGGTTCTATTTGAAAGAAAAGAATATTACATATTTATTCTTTGAAATACAAATTAATTTTTGCAAACGATAATAATTATTGAAGAAATAATTATTGAATTTTTGAAATAAAATAAATGAAACTAGTTAAATTGAGCGTGTAAGTGTTTAATATATAATAAATACTGTGTTTGGCGCGTTTTTCAATGTGTTCATCACTTAAATGTTGAGTGGAAGCAGGCTAAGTGACAGATTCTGTTACAAGCCTACTTGTTAAAAGTAACAAATGTACTAGCTGCATACAATAAAAATTACTATTTTTTAATACTCTGCTATTTTATTTTTTAGTACTTTGTGAAAAAGTTATTGAATTCAGTTAAACATTACATTAAAACTGTCATAATTTGTGCTATTCTCTTGTATTGACTTTCATTAAGAAGTCGTGTCCTTTATATGGCCTTGAATATTTCCTTTATATCCACTGTACTAAGGTATTTTTATATTGAGTAAATATTTTTTTTCTTTCTAATTAGGTATGCAGGAGTAAATGTGAAAAATTTCACAACAAGTTGGAGTGATGGCCTTGCCTTCAATGCTCTTATTCATAGGTTTAGGTAATGAAACTTTCTTTTTCTTATTGTAAATATATATTTTTTAATTAATGAAAACATGTTTTTGTACTTGGTTGGGAAAACAACAATTTTTATTGTTTTTTTAAAACATATATCAAACTTTTTGCAGGCCACAGTTGTATGATTTCGATGCCTTATTGCGTAAAGATGTGAATTCACGCCTGGAGCATGCTTTCCAGATAGCTTATAAATGTCTAGGGATCGACAAGTTGCTCGATCCTGAAGGTAACTACGCAGTTTTATGTGTTGTTTAGTAAAATTTATTAAGATATTCTTTTAGGGATGTTTTAAAAAAAACAAAACTATCTACTTTATTCATCTAAAATAAATAAATATATATTTAAAAAAGTTCTTATTTATTTAGTTCAAGTTCACAGTTATCCATTTATGAATTTAATATGTAAAAACAACTACCGACATTTAATAAACAAATTGTAATATTTTTATGCATTATATAGTAGCTATGGATGTATTTTAAATTTGCACAAAGTTGAAATTCATAATCTTTAACCAATACAATAGTGAGAACACAATGTAAGGATGTTTTTATTAATTATGTATTGTTTATCGATGTCATGAATTATACAAAACACTGCTTTACTTAATTTATATAAAATTTTAACAATGGTAGGTTAATGTAGTTATCATACAATTTAGACAGTGTTCATTAGTTAAAAAAACTCATAAAAATATAGGTAGGTGTATTGACATTATATTTCACTATTTATTAAGAAACATAAGTATGTTCAGCCTCTCATAATTTAACTTTCTTGTGGCAGATGTAAATACTAGTCTTCCGGATAAGAAATCTGTGATGATGTATGTGATGTGTTTCTTCCAATCCCTGCACAATCAGTCTAATCAAGCCATACCCCTCAGAAGATTGGAGTCACTTGACCTCTCTGATGTGAGTGCCAATAGTTTTGTAAGTTATTGCATAGTTTGTGAAATAATTAGCATTCGTTTTCAGAGTTGGTATTTAAAATGTATCACTTACTATTCACTTATATAAAAATATGTATGTTCAAAATCCCTATTCTAAAAATGCCAAATCTTAAAAAACTTAATTAACAAAAATGAATTACGAAGAAAATTATGACTGCTTATTTAATTTGATATTTTATTCCTAAATTTTTCAATTGTCTGCATTTTTGAATTTTACGATTGCTGCAATTTTGACATTTTACGGTCGCCAGGGTTTCACAATTTAAAGATCGACGAAGTTTCGCAATTTATAGATCGTCGAAGATGTGATTTTTTTAGTTTTTTGGCTCACAGTGGTGTGGTGGACAAATTTAGGATGGTTGAAGCTTTTCGATTTCAAAATGATTATTTTCGGTGACATTTTTGGAAACCAGGATTAAAAAGACTGGTATTGAGGGTTTTGAAAAACTAGTTACAAAAATTGTGCTTCAATTTATTTTTCCGTCGCATAATTGCAGGATTCAATTGCATTTTGCGACTATCAACCTTTAGTTTCAAACTCTGGTTTGTTCATATGTTTATTAATTTGTGTGTAATAGGAGAGTGGTGAATCAAGTCATATCAGCAGTGCAAGTGATCTTTTATTATATCAAACAACTCTAGAAGATGTGCTAACATGGCTTCTTGAAGATGAAGAAAAGCTGAAAGATCAAAGCATTCCTGACAATCTAGATAGCATCAAAGAACAGTTTCATGAACACGAAGTAAACATACTGTATTTTTTTAGTATTTTAATTGGTTTAATCTATATTAATATGTACATTTTTGTAATTGTATTGTTGCAGCTTGAAAATAGTCATAAATACTAATCATGATTTAATTACACTGGTCAACAGTGAAAATGCGACTGATATGAATGTACCCAATTCTGAGTGATTCCCAATTATCTGAGGGGTACCCAATTCTGAGTGAGAAAATAGTGCATGAGCAAATGGTAGCTGCCATAGAACTTTTAGGTTTTTAAGTTATTTAAATTATTACCTTATAGTTATATAATTGCATTTAAATGTGTTTATTGATCTATTATATGCGTAAATTGAAAGTTGTGTAGTTAAAACATCCCTGCTTTTTACTTATAATGGTAATTAAAAATTGATAACACTTAACACATGATTTTTTTTAAATCAAAAGGATAAGTCAAAATTGAAAACTAGTCATTAGAATAGATAGCATTACGTTTTGAGACAGCAGTTTTACATAACCCAGATGTAGCATCTCGACACCACGCCAATAGTCTTTTTCCAAATTGGTTTGAGGCAATTCCTCAGCAGCACTTCTCAGAACTCCATGTACCTGAATAATATTCAGAGACAAATAATTATAAACATTATTTACTTTAAAAAAACCGAATGGTATCAATACTAATTTCTTAAAGATGTTTACCTGCCAATGCAAAATTATGCTCCACACTAACCCCAATGTCAGTTTAGAGTTCCCATCTACTATGTCATTGGTACTAATATTAACTAACTTAACCTGGAAAAAAATATATAATGATAAATAAACAGGTAAAAAGGCACCAAACACAGCATTAATTCTATATTAAACATTTACATGCTAAATGTGGCTAGTCTCATTTATTTTATTTCGAAAATTCAATAATTATTACTTATCGTTTGCAAAAATTAATATTTCAAAGAATAAATATGTAATATTCGTCGCTTTTAAATAGAATGAAAATATTTCATATCAACATACAAAGAATCTCGTAGTGAAATATATTTGACGTCATTTCAAACTGATCGATGTCGCAAAAATAAATTTATTTTAATTTATTGTCTAAAAGTATTAAGTTTTTTGGGCGATTGTTGCAAATGGCAATGGTGATTTAATTCTAATAAAAATGGCTTCCTATCTTTTAAAATGAGCATTAAATTGTGCAGTTTTTTAAATAATTGAAGTACTTCGAATTTGAATTCTTTTCTGAAATTTTCAATGTATTCTAATTTCGATGTGCTGAATTTTTTGACGCTTCACACTTGCCTGTAGCATTTGTAGTTTTTGCTATGAAAGTGGCTGACGGACTAAACGATTATAATACCTTCCACTTTTTACATTATAAACGTAGTGTGGAAGCAAAAAGGAGCATCACTACAAGTTAAGAAAGCGTTTCATTTGTATTTTGGTTGCAAGATAGGGGGACCAGGGAAAATGCTGGGCTCCTCAAGTATGTTGTTAGACTTGTGTAGCAAATTAGTCACTTTGGCTTCATGGGGGGAAAAGGCAATGCCATTTTATGGGAAGAAAATTGAATGCCGTTTAATGGAAGGAAAGGGAGTGCCATTTTATGATTAGAAGGGAACCAACAAATCATATTAATGACTGTTATTTCTGCATCATCTCATCAGTTAAAGGAGGTGTTATTTAGAAAAAGATAAAAATTAAATAGCCTGAAATTCCTTCTACTCTGTGTCCCGTCCATCATGACAAAGGACTCCCTGCTCCAATATCTCCAATATTTTTTAAAATTTTAATGAGGATAATAACCATGCATCTGCTAAACATGCTGCAGCTTCTAAAAACAACCACAGATAAAATGCAAGTAATTTATTGCTCTTTTTCTGCACCTCTTGACGTGAGAATGATTCTACTTATCGAAGGGGTATTAAACTGCTAATATGGGTGCAAAACGCTTGAAACTTATCATCGCCTCCCACCCTTATGTTGATAATATCAAATAAAGCTTGTATGAGCACAAATGAGGAGGGTTTCTGTAAACAAAACTGTAATTTATTTTGCGTTTGGTTAGCCCATTCATCTCGTTGTATCTTATGTAATGAAAGAAACAACCGTAACTTAAAAACTAGAGCTTATTAAAAAATTTTAAGGTGATATTTGTGTTTAGCACGTTGAAATCATTCGGAATTGGGTACATTCATCTCGGTCGCGTTTTCATTGTTGACCAGTGTAATTAAATCCTGATTGGTATTTATGACTATTTTCAAGCTGCAACAATGTTGTCCAGTTTTATTGATTCAAACGTAATTCATTTATAATTAAACTGTTTTTTTATGTTAATTTTTTCACTTGCAACTGTATTTCAAGACCAAATGTATTTCTGTACTGTACTATAAATAGTCGCCCAAGTCCTACGTTATGCAATCAAATATTATCCTTTTTCCTATTGTAATAAAATATAGATTTTGGATGTGTAGTAATATGTACACGAAAATCTTGATAAATTTTTTTATACATATTTGCCATTCAAATATTAAGATTAAAATTCTATCTAATTAATTTTAATAAATGAAACTTTTTTTTATTTTGTAGGCATTTATGTTGGAATTGATGCAACACCAAGAGGGCGTTGAAAAAGTGTTATTTAGTGGCAATCAGCTCTTATCTCAGAGTAAAATTACTCCTTCAGAACGGGAGGAAATTGTAGTTCAGATGCAGCTTTTAAATGATCGGTGGCAAGACATTAGATCCAAAGCTGTTGACAGACAGAACTGGTTTGTTGAATTTATTTTTTCTAATCACCATTTAAAAATTTATTTTTGATATACAGTTGGTTCGTGTTTCAAACAGCCATTGTAATTGTTTTCAAAATCAGAAAATAATTGCAAAAAAATGTATGTCATTGAATATATTTTTTTTAATGAGGTTTATGTAAATATAATATATATTTCTTGTATTATATCTTAAAGCTATTCTATATTTTTATGCAACTTTGAGGTTTGTTTATTATAATTTTTTAGTTATATTTCCCTTTAACTTTTTATTTCTTACATGCATTAACAATAAAAGAATTTAATAATAAGAAATCAACCTAAAAATGCAATGTTTCAATTTGTTTTTATTTTATTTTTGTTGCATATTTTTTGGATACAAATTTAATGCAGCATATTTATTTCTATTTGTGTGCAATAATAATTTTTTTTTATTAATTTTTAATCTTCTAGCTTGCATGAGAGATTTATGGACTTGCAAAAGGTACAATTGGATGGTATATCCAAATGGTTGTTTGAAATGGAAGATAAATTGGAGCATTTGCCTGCTATTGGACCTAATTTGGATACTCTTAAGAAGCAAGTGGAGAGACACAAGGTTTGTATTAATATATCATATTTAAAAATAATAAATGTTTGAATAGGAATGTATTTATTCTCTTTTAAATTGAAATTAATTTAACATACATGCAGGTTCACACAGGCAATTGAAGAGCTTAGTGGAAGAACATGCTAAGTGACAAAAAGGTGAAAACGAGATAATGAGCTTTAAAGTTTTTAGTATACACTCAGATCTTTTAAAATGGATCTTACAAACCCTAAAAAATATACTAAACTTAAAGTTAATGTAAAAGTAGAAACTTTTCACCATTAAGGGAGTTATATGTTCATTGACACAAAAATATCAATTAAAAAAAATGTCACTTAGCATGTTTCTTCCTCTAAGCTCATCAATTCTGAAACTAATGCTTAGAGTCTACTTTCATTATATGCTTTAGCGATTGAAAAGTAAAAATAAAATAAGTCTGGATTCAAAGTATTGATGATAAATAAAAACTGTCAAGTAAACATCAAATAAACCAGACATATTTTAGAGTAGCCTTTGTTTCACATAAAAAATATTTCCACTAAATAAGCTGAGTATGTTACGTATGAATTTTCTACGAATTAAATAAAACTTGTATTTTTAAAAGTTTTATATGTGTAATGTTTCATAGTAGTAGCCGTGAGAAAGTCACGCTTGTAGGTGAAAAAAATTGCAAATTGTGGAATGTTTTTCTGGTTGCTTTAACGTAATAGAAAATGAAGTAATAACAAATAATGTAATGTCTGGTTAATTAATAACGAATTATGTAATATCTAGTTAACTTATAACTTTTAATTGTTATTATTTATTCTTCAAAATCAATAATATTGTATTCATTTGTGTTTTTAATGCATTTGAAATAAAAATTAACATATTATTTTCAGATACTTATGGAAGAGGTAGATCGTAAACGAGATACAATGGCTAGTGTTACAAAAATAGTTTTTGTCATGGCTGATGAAGACAGCAGTCAAATAGGTACATATCACTGTTTTGAAAACTATTATATATTATCTCGACAGTCAAAATTCTAATTCGAAATATATTTTTCACTTTTCAGCTTATACATCTTTGAAGCAACAGCTAACCCGAATTGAGCAGCAGTGGGCCAATGTTTGTGATCTTGTTAGTGAGCGTAGTAATCTTTTGCAATTTATAGTTCCTGAGTGGCAACAACTTGAAGATGAAGAATTGTGTTTTAGTCAATGGTTACATAGAAAAGAACAACAGTTATCGACAATCACTTTGCAGCCAGGTACTGATAGCCGTGCCTTACTGGAGCAAGTTAAGCTTCTTCAGGTAAAAGATATTTGGTTATTTAACAAATAGTTGTAAAATACAAGTAAAACTGCCTTCATAGGAAATAATAGTTTAAATATTTTGTGTATTTTGAATGAATTTTTTGCATGTAGTTTATGGTACACAGAAAGTGTTTTGGAAGTATGATAAAGAGAATGGCCAGTGGTAGTTTATAATTTTATTTTGTTAGAATATCTGGCTATGTTTGTAATTATGATATTTATATATTTTAAATATTTTAAATTGAATTGGTACTATTAGAAAAGTTACCCTTCATTCACTATAGTATTTTATTTCAACTACTCTGAACAAACAATGAAATTCAGTAACATGAGTCAAGTACAATTTAAGTATGTTTCTCATAATTCTAAATGTGTGTTTCTTAAAAAAAAAAAAAATTGGCAGTATTCTCTATTTCTAGGATTTTTGAAGGATTAAACACTTTCAAATCCAAAACTGTTACTACCACCAATTATCTTTAAAATATTCTATTGTTTTGTAGAAAAATAAAATGATTACCTAATTTTAAATGTTTTAGTACTTTATGTTTACAGACAGTTGAACAGGACTTAGACATTCATCACCGCTTATTCAACCGCCTCACTGAACGAGCTCAAAGAATCAAAGAAAGACTGGAAGATGGCTCACAAGGTTCAATGGAAATAACAGAAAAGCTAGAAAAGCTAACACATCGATGGGATTCTCTTGTACTATTAATGGAAGAATTAAGTAAAAAGGTGCAATATCAACTTTTTGATTGCATTGCTGTTCTGTGTTTATTAGGGGAAAATTAAACATATTTTTCATCCTTTTTTTCACTTCTAAATGAAACGTCTATAGGAAAATTCCTAGATCACACTGTTTTTGATTTTTAAAATATTAACTACTCTTTTTTAATAAGCAAAGTAGTGGAAACGTATTTTTTATTTCCCAATTTTTATATTTTATTTTCTCTATCAGTATTGTAATATTCCTAACAGGATAAAATAAAAGCATAACTTAAGATCCAAGCTATACTTTATGGACTTCCTAATGTAAAAGAACTGCTTGTTGATAAAGTTGAAATCAATCTATTTGATGTTTTAGCTTGCCAGTATAGAAGAAGAAAAGAGTATGTCCTCAAGTCGACGACAAAATGAACTTCATCATTCTCCTCCTCCTTCTAGTCAAAAGGTTTGTAAAATATACGAATTTAAGTTTCTCTTCACAATTTGACTATTTAAATGTAGCAGAACCTCGATTACCAATCTCTCTTTCATCTAGAACTTTCTACCGATGAGTCAACATTTATCAAACAAGGTCATTCTTTATCATTCAAGGTTCACGAAAGAAACCAGTTTCAGAAATCTATGGCGATTGTATGATGAGAAATCTAAAGTCGTACTGAAATTAGCCAACTTTCCGTGATTAAAAGATCATAAATCTTTGTTGATTCTAAAATCATATTTCTCTGGTGTTTCTGAAATTAGAATTCTGCACCAATACATTAATCAGGAAATTCTAACATTACGAAAATGGGAACAAATTTTGCAGATTTTAAGATTTTTTAGAGAGGAAATTTTCGGCAACTCAAAGAAAACTAAAATTTTCTGAAAACTCTGGGATCTTCTAAAATTGTAGGACTCTAAATGATATCCACTATAAAACAAAAAGTAAGTACTTTTCTCTGAACTCTGTTTGGACTCAATTCAGAGATAACTAAATTCAATGTTTACAACTGCAAAACCAGAGTGGATTGAGGGTCCGCAGACTTAAGTGTTCCCTCCTCCATACTAAAAATTTTATTATTCAAATGAAAATTCCCTATCATCGTTACATTTATATTATTTGACCTATCTCCAGTCAATTTGATCAGATAATCGAGGTTCTACTGTAGTTCTATCTTATCATGTCATATATGTTATACATTACATGAACTATTTCTAACACTCAAATTGTGCATTTCATTTATTTGTGCACATTTATCCATAAAAAACAGCTGTTTCTATTCTGGCTCTGGTATTATGTAGAGTAGAAGGACAAGCATACGTTTCCACTACAATTCATGTAAATGTCTTTCAGCAGCTTCCCCAACATTTATTTGAGTCATTCTTTTCTGTTTTGCTCATTTGCTGTTGATGAGTTTATGAAAAAATAATTTGTTTAAAAAAGGTGTTTAAAAAATTTTGTTAAAAAAAAGCAATTAAAAATTAAAAGACAACTGATTTAAAACAAGCACATAAATAAATGCATCATCCTGGCAAAATTTCAAAGCTATCAATCAATAAGGAACTTAAAAAGATTTAAGTTACTATACAAATTAATCTTTTCATTTTTATTTAAACATGTCAAATATATATCAAAATATTGCCCTGTTTTAGATTATATTTTATTGAGTAGTTAATTGCAATTATCTTATACTAAATTAGGAAAATAACCAGGGAGGTGCAAAGAAAAGACGTCTGGATAGCTTGGGCATGCAAGAATGGTATGAAAACTATGAAACAGTCAATTTATGGCTGGATCGTGCTGAATCTACAATGGGTGTAGCTGCCTATGAAGTTTCAGGAAATGATCCATCTCCATGGGATACATTGTCTCCAGATGACCAACAAGTGCTTTTAGAAGTAATTTTTTTTTACTTAATTAAAGTTTGACTTTTTGAATTATTTTATGTTGTATGTTTGATTTATTATTTAAAAAGTATTACATTGTTGTATTTTGAAAGTAAAACAAATATTTAATATGTTTGTTATTTTAACCTAACTATCTGCCACCCAACCGGTATGGTTGTTTCGATCCTCGCTTGTCATGCCAGTGGGTGCGGGTTCAAATCCTGGATGAGGCATGGATACTTTTGTTGTCTGTGGGTCTGTAAGTCCTGTTTGCGGCCATAGTACAGCACCATGGGTACAGGTTGTCTGGAAAAAAATGCCCATCCCCTCCAGTGATGTGCCTTAATTGAGGAGGTGACGCCATCTCAGAGCAGAAGTCAGACTTCCAACCCTCATGGGGGCTCTAAGACTTGTACCGATGGAAACTGCTGCACCCATAGATATCATAATTAAAGTATTAGATTGGCTGATCACGTGACCTCCAATGCTAACGACGGGACGCGCATGGAGGCTTTTTAACAGGGCATAATGTCCAGTGTTGCTGCCACTTTAAAGAGAAAAAATACTACGAAAAAATACCATTTAATTCTAAAATTACAACAAAAAAAAAATACTAGAAAAGGATAAAATAGGGCACTCAAATTAGGAGAAAGTTATTTTACATTGCATTCAATTTAAAATAATTTTTTTTTAGAATTAGAGTTGTTCTTTAATCTACTTTAGTTTTACCATGTGTTTATATTTATGGACATTTATGATTTCTAAATAGGACACAGAAGCAGATTTCAGATCTCAAAAATCTAAAGTTGAAAAGTTGTTATCCCAAGGCTATCAAGTTATAAAGGAATTAGAATCAAGTATGTCATTTTCATTTATTTTTATGTGTTCAGTTTTCAAATTTATATTTGTAATATATTCAAAAAACATTCTTCTCAATTTAGTTTTTTTAGTCATAACTAAAATTATTTCATGTACTTTCTTTTTCAGTTGGTGAGAACCCACAAAAAATTCAAAAAATCATGTTCAATGTGGAGTCTAGATGGAAAATTCTAGTAACCGCAGTTGAAGCTCAAAAGAGAAATGTGCAAATCCAACTTGATTTGGACCGCTTGAAGTGTGAGAAAGAAGCTCTGGAGCTTATTTTTCATTCCCAGCGAAGATGGATTGAAGCAAACCAGCACTCTATAAAAGACAAGAAACCAGATGAGTGTAGGAGAGTTGCTGAACAGTGTAAAGTAAGCTTTCTTTTATTACTGCAGTTGGCTCCTTGTAAATTGATTTAAAAAATATAGTTAACCCTTTCATGGCGATTGGAAAAAAAATTGTCATGTGAAAATGAGCTTTCTGCTTAAGTTTAACTAAATACACAAAATATTAGACAAATAAAGACCATAGTCCTAAACAATTTAAGTATGAAAAATTAAGTTACACAAAAATGAATTTAAATAACTTAAAGTTAACATGGTTATTCGGAAATGAAGGTGTTAATGGTATTGACAAAGTTGTTGTTAATGGGTTAAATAAATTTATTTCTCTGAACCTTCATTTTAAATTTTTGCTTTGAGTTAGCTAGGTTTACAAATTTCTTTTAATATGTCTGCTTTTTTGCATATTTATATTAAACTACTTGATTGATTCTTAGAAATTAAGATAATTTGTACTTTTATTTTATAGAATTATTTGAATATTTTAATTAATTTACATAATTTAGCTTACATTCATTCCATTTTTTCAAATAACATATTTTAATTTAAAAACTTTAACTCATAGCAACTTGCCAACTTGAATGTGTTGATTACTTGTTCATTGCTTTGAGAAACATTTTTTTTTTTTGCAGATTTGTTATATTAATTTCTAACAATTTTAATATTTCATTATTTATATTTTTGTCATTTAAAGCTTCGCCTGACCTCATTACAAGTACAAGAAGAAAAAATTGACAGGCTAAAAAAGGAGACAAATGAAGTAAAAAAGAAATCTCCTTCACTTATGTCCTTTGCTGTAGAAGTAGACCAGTTTTGCAGAGAATGGGATATCATGATCAGAAGGCTTGGTAAGTGGTCCTTTTTATTTATTAAACAAAATATTATATAGTTTGTTTTACTCTTAATATTGTTTATTATATTTTCTCTATATTGTATAAAGTAAACTACTGTCGAATGGGGTAACTTTGGCTCAAACATAAAGCCCCAGTACTGACTTTCTTCTGGAATATATATTTTTTCAGTCATAGGTCAAGACATAGTTGCCAAAAATTGAAAAAGGCATGCACATTTTTAAAGAGTGCATATAATGAAAAGTTATTAGCTTGGAAAGCTTGGGCCAAAGTTGCCACATTTGACAGTGCTACAATAATTTTAAAGTCATACATCAACTTTCAATCAATTTTAACAATACCAATGGAACATTTACTTAAAATGCTGTGCTTAGAATTTAAAATGTGCCAATAATCCTTAATCTTAATTCTTTACTAAAATCTTGGCATGTGTTAAATTAGTTACTTAATCCCTTACAGGATCTGTACAATTGTTTTTTTTTTACATTTCAACAGCCAATTTCCATGTTAAATGTTTGGAAGTGTTTTACTATTTATTAAGATCTCCTTCAAGACAAATTTGATATTTGTTTTAGGTGAAATGGAAAAAAGTTTAAATCATGCTATGTTGCAAGCTCCTCCAATAAAATTTATGAATGCTGCACATACATTGGATACATGGCTGGTTGATGTTCATCAAGCTTTAATTTCTGAACAAATACCAGTTACTGAATTGGATCAAATGGAAGAACAGATGGAAAAATTAAAGGTTTTATAAAATGATTAATTAATTAATAATGATTTTTTTAAATTAAATAAAATACTACTATTTCTATAGATTGGAAGGAAAAAAATGCATTTGATTATGCTATCATTCCATGCTATTTATGACTTGTCGCAATTACTTGGCAGCTTTATTTAGAATGAATGATATTTTGTAACTACTAATTTTTCAACTAAGACTTTTGATGTTTAACATATTTATGGTAAATCCCGTGCCGTCATGTGATGAACTACGGATTGTTGTTCAGATATATAGGGATATCTCTTTTTCTATACCATATTGTGTTCCAAAAATAATTTGATTTAAGCATATTAAATGCTACTAAGTGACAAAAACAATGTCACTGAGGGTGTCATTTTACAAAAAAAGGCAAACTTTTTTTTTATTAAGTTTGATTTTTTTTCAGGCAATCTTGAAATTAAATATCATAAATGTTTTATTAGTAGATATCGAATTTATTTCATAATAAAAGTAAAAAAAAGAATGGATATTTATTTATGCATGTGATTTAAGATTTCTTTAAGTAAATTTAGGATTTTTAATAGAAATTTGTATATTTAATTTTTTTTCTAATGATATAGGAATTGCAGACAACGATAATGGAAGAAGAGTCAAATTTAGAATATGTTAAGACCACAAGAAATTCCCTTATGAAGACAGACTCTGAGGCCCCTTGGTTTGGAGAACTTAACCATAGAGTTCAACACTTAGAAAGCACATGGTCAGATGTTTGTAAACTTATTAAAGTTATGCTGGAAAGCCTTCAAAAGAACATTACAAAGCTCCAGCAATTTAAGGTAAGGTATCGTGAAAATAACTGACAATATTAATAGGCTAACTAAAAACATTTAAAAGTGTACTTCGTTTTTTCAATACATTCTTTATTTTGTGAAATAAAAATATTTTAAAATTGGCTTTGCAGGTAATAGTGCTCTATTAGAGAAACTTCAAATTGATTAATTTTTAAAATTCTTATTATTTAATTTTTTTTATCTTCAACTTCCTAAATTTCGGAGAATATTTCCTGAGATTAAGGAAATTATGTTGCATAATTTTTTTTTTTGTGGATTATTTGTGATTATTTCCATTTATAAATTTATTCACATAAATTTATTCACTACTAATTCAAAGTTTTATGTATATTTTAGAATGAAAATAAGAGATTAATGATTTGGATGCAAGATGTAGATAAATTTTTAGAAAATGAAGAAGCTGATGCTGGACATATGGACATATTAGAAGCACAGCTTGAACAAAGCAATGTGAGTTTACCATTTTTTTTACAGTGGTTGAAAATAGCATGGCATTATGTGTGTTAAAGGTCTGTACAGAGTCTGGAATAAGGCATTTGTTATGAGTTTTAATAATTTTATATCCAAATTGTTTTAATGTCACTTATCTCTTTATGTCTATGATATATTTTTCAATACCAAAATTTAGTGTGGTGTTCTTATTTGTCATATTTTTGTTTGATCATTTATATTTGTGATGATTATAATATATAAAGGCACAAATATTGCTTTAAGTTCTTTGGCAGTGATTTTTATGATTTCAAAAGTCAAAAGAAATAAACATACATTGCTTGTGTTAACATGACTTAGTAAATGTTCAAAACTGAAAAAGATATTTTAACTATTAGTTAACAAGCATTTTACAAGTACATCATGTTTAAATTTGTATAGCTCTATTTTATGTCAAAGTATAAAGTCGTCTTGGAAAATTTATAGTCATTTGGTTGTAGCTTGTACTGTTAAGGGCCTTCAAGATGACCATCCAGACTCTAGAACCTGTAGTAGAATATCTTGAACTATTTGTTTACTAGCATCTTTTTTATTTTTATAGATTTTCTATAACAAAGTCTGAAAATGTATTGTTTGTTGTTATAATTCGTTTTTACTTTTAGGCACTTCAAGATGACATTCAGACTCTAGGACCTAAAATAGAAGCTCTTGAACGCACTGGGCAGGAACTCATTGAACATGCAGGCGAAACTCCATTTTCTTCTGAGCTGAAAAATCAAGTATCTGCTTTGAAAAAGAAGTGGCTAAGCGTAAGTAGTTTGAATTTCATAATAATTCGCGTTGCATCATGTCTCTTATCACTAGATGATTAAAAAAACCCAACTTATTTCTATAATATAACAAATAAACTACAAAATATATATATTTCAATTCTATTATAATGAATTTAAGAAATTTGATTGTTTATTTATGTGCTTTCGGATATATATTTCATCAGATAAATATATCATAAACATAATTTTAAAAAAGTTTCGTTTTTTATTATCAGCTATACAGGGTGGCAATTGTAACAGGTATCAAACCGCAATCTGTTATTTATTTCGAGAGCTCTTTTAAAATTGCCACCCGCATATACGCATTAGTAGCAGTTATTAATTTTCTTTAGATCATTATAAATAAATCTGTCGTTTCAATATATTTTTTCATCCATTTCATTAATAAGCTTACTTTACGGTATTAGGTTTCCCAAAAATTTAAATGGTGTTTTTGTTACTTATAACTATTTCAATCAAATATTTGAAATCATATATGGAAATTAAATAACCTTTACAGAATTTTTTTTCTTTTGAAAGGATAAGTTTTAAATATACTTTTATTTCTAAAAGGTTGTTGAACGAGCAACTATCAAACATCAAAAACTGAATGATGCCATCAGTGGAAACTCTGAACTTAGTCAAACGATGTCTGATTTTAATGAATGGCTGCAGAAATTAGAAAAAGAAATTCCAAATGATGGAGCAATATCCAATTCATCAGATTTGATGTCAAGAAACAAAAAATTTCAGGTAATAAAGTCGAGATAACTTCCTATGCTAAATGCAACAGAAAATGTAATCTGAACTGGGCATGTGAACAATTTTATACAAGTGAAGGGTAGTGACCAAAAATTGGGGGACAAGACTTCTGACTCCAAATAAATATATAAAACTCTTTTTATTTAAAAAAAATAATTGTTAATTTTATAAATTATTCTAATTTTTTTTATTTAAGAAGAGATTGCTTTAATCACAGGATATTAAAATTTTGAATATCTTAGCTTTTTTTACTCAAAAAATCATATTTGTCCGACATGTCACTAATCCATGCACAGTGCAATATTTACAACTTTTTCCTTGACAATTCCTTGTAAAATAATAGAAATACATTAGAGAATAAATATTATGCCGAAAAGTCCAAGTTACTATCAAAGCATATTTAATCCCAAGTGACTCGAATTATTCACTTATGGGGAGAAACACCTTTGTAGACATTTGTTTTGTTTGTTTGAACAACATATGTTTGTTTTTGTTATAGTATATAGTATAGAATAGTATAAATAGTATAGTATGGAATAGTATAAATAATATAGTATGGAATTTAATTAGCTATTTATTTGTTTAATTTTAATTCAGTTTGTAGCATTGTGTTTTGTTTTACCTTACAGTTTTTAATAAATAAGATTGAAAGAAGACAACCAGAATTCGAAAAACTTGCCTTACACTTAAATAATATATCAAATACAAGTCAACAAAGTTCACTTGAAAAACTATCTGAAGACTTTCGAAACTTGAAATCTAAATGGGAAGAAGTTACATCTCGAACTAAAGAATTATCTCAGAAATATAAGGAAATAGCAGTGAAATATAATGAATTTTGCAGTAAGATTTTTTCTTCTATTTTGGATATATTTGGTTCAGATGCATAAATGTGGTGAATAATAATAAGAAAAATTTACTATTTATGGTTTCTTAAATTTTCTTACAGTATCACTTTAAATATAAGTAATATTTTATGTTTCTTTAAATTGTTACAACAATTAAAAGTATTTTTTAAAAAATAAAACCTGTTTCAAATATATTTAAAAACTCTTTATTTTGTTTAATACTTTTTTTAAATTTTATTTTATCAGATTTAGTCATGCGTGAAAATGACTGGTTGGATCGACTAGAAAAGAAACTTAAAAGGTCTCCTGAATCTGCTGCAGATGCAGAAGAAATATCTGAAAATTTAGATGTCAGTTTTATTTTTAAATACTGCTACCTTTATTATATTGTTATTTATGTACTTTGTTTTAATAATAATTGCTTCATTTTATGTTTACCAGGATCTAGAAAACTACCTAAGGCATCATCCATCTGATAGGGTTCCTAAAATTCAGAGTATCGGTCAGTTTCTGCTTTCAAATAGTGTACTTGTTACTCCTGTTGAGCGAGATGTAAATTTAGTCACTAAACGATTTGAAGAACTAAGTAGACAGGTAAATTAATTGGACAAATATTATTCTTATTTTAATAATCCTTAAATAAACACATTGAGATCTTAATTTTCCTTTTTTCTAGAAAATCTAGATTTAGCTCAAAACTGATTGTATTGCTTTTTAAATGGTCTTTACAAATTCTGTGTCAAGTTATTGTTCTTTCAGAACTTGCAAAGCTTTTATTCTATTTATCGATTTGACTTAAAACAGAAACATAGACCATGAATCCTTTATAAAATGAAATCTTAATTAAAATTTTAAAACAACAATTGAAATTTATAACTTATTGTTTATAATCCATAGGTTTTTATCTTTTTATAATTTCTTTAAAAGCAAATTGTAATTGTAAAAACGGGATTAATTTAAATAAAGTTAGTTTAAAATTAAGTTTTGGCGTTTAAAAAATTATAGTTTATTACTTAAAACTTACATTTCTCATAGCATTTCTAATGCTTGTAAACCAACCAGTTACTAAAGTTTAAACAGGGTTGCAACTGCTAAATTAATTTGTCAAATCTTAGGATTATATATATTTTTTAATCTCTTTAAAAACCATTTGTCATTTATAAGTACAGGATTAAGTAAAGTTAGAATAAAAATCATTTTTAATTTTTAAAAAATTCTAGATTTCTATAAAGTTTCCAACTGTGCCTTTAGTACGGCATTGATTCAACCTGCCAAATCTCCAGATTTAATTCGGCAATAGCCATTTTCCGGTGCACCAGAAGAAAGTTTAATGTATTCCCCCTTCTAAAATATGGCAGTTTGTATGGAAATTCAAAAAGTATTTAAAAATCTGGTATCGCCGGGTTAAATCCGGAGTATTGTCAGGTCTTCATTTCTAATGCTTGAAAATCAACCTGTAATTACCATTTCAACAGGGACGCGACAGGCAGCAACTGTTAGAAAACAGCATAGCTGAGGCCCAGCAGTGTGAACGTCACATCCTAACTGCCCAAGCATGGATAACCCATATTGACACTGTTCTCCAAAGCAGATTAGATAATGATATCTCTTCTCAAGATTTGCCCGAGGAGATTCCGGTGAGTGTCGATATGTTTATATGGAAGCGTTGAGTTTCCTTTTTTTGATCCGGTAGTTTAGGTTGATGATTGATTGGCTCTGTTTTATTTACTCTTTTCATTGATTGACAAATGATACTTTATCATTCGCAGCAATTGGAAGCTGAATTTGCCGAGAAAGAACAGACTATCAAGGCCCTGGAAGAGGATGTGGAGCGTTATAGATCGAAAGGACGTATTGAAGCTGCACAGCGTCTAGAAGAGCAACTCCGTCTTGTAGAGGTATATTATGGAAAAAAAGTTTTAATTTTATTGAGAAATTAAATATAAAGTGTTTATTTTATTAGTTAGGCGTTTAGCATAACAGTTTTAGGTATTTAGGCTGTATTTAGTTGATCTATTTTACTGAAAATGTTTTTTTAAAAGCTAATTTTTTCTTAGCTAAACAAGAATCTTTTTTTTTAATTCTGTTACATTTGTGAAACGTAAGCTTTTCTTGCTTTTAAAATATGTCTTTTTTTATAACATTGTTTTTATCAAAACTGCATGGCCCTTAAACTTTAAAATTTTAATTTAATATAACATATATAATGATATATATCATATTTGCATTCTTTTCCTATAAAAATTTAGGAAAGGTTTTCTGAACTTCAAGAAAAGTTTGTTAGATTTCAAACACCCAGTAGTTTTGAAAATAAGCTTAATAGAATTGGTAGCATGTTAAGTGATGTTGAGGATGGGTTGCATTCAATTCAATTATCAAGTGAGGACTCTGACTCGTCAGAAAGTCAGCTAGAAAAATGCTTGGTAAGTAGTCTAAGTAAATTTCCCTTTAAAGCTTTTGTGTCATGAATTAGCCATTATTTATGATAGTATTTGTTAAAGAACTATAAGTTTGAAGGACTTCTGTTTGACATTAAAAATATATAATGTAGCATATTTTAAAATTACAATGATATAACAATACATGGTAATTGTATTGGCGTAGTAAAATGAAATTAAAATTTTTTTATGTTACAAACTTATAATTAAAAAAAAATATTTTGTTTTACAGTTTAGCACTTTTAAATATGAAAATATTTGTTTAAATAATTATTTTGTGATGCGTAGATCATATTTTTTAAATATCATTTTGTGACAGTACTGTTTAATTACCTTTTAGTATTATTCTTTCTGTATTTAAAAAACATTTTGTGGGATCAAAATTGCAGATCTAAATTACCCATCCAATATTTTTTAATATGCAAATTGCAGTATGCAATTTTTTAATATGTCTTTTACTTGTTTGAAATAGGCATTATTAATACTTACAGTGAAAGAAAAAAGATGCTTTAGGAATGTAAAATGATTATTTGTTATAGAATTTGTATAAAGTTTTGAGCGAAATGAAGCCAGAACTGGAGCATTGTATACGACAAGGGAGGCAGGTAGATGATTCAAAGCAACCTGATTTAAAAGAGCGTTTAGACTGCTACAAGAACCAATATAATCTACTTGGTTCTAAGGTTAGATAAGAGTTGCAATTTTTGCATGGAGTTCTTTATCCCAATGTCTGCATTTGCATCTTAGCGGTGGATTGTGTCCATGACTCCTTTGCAAGGGTTTGGGAAAATTTATAACAGAATGAAAAAGAGGAGCAGATTAGTATATAAACTACATTGTTACCCAGTTTCGTTACATTATGCATCAT
Organism: Oedothorax gibbosus; assembly: GCA_019343175.1. Lineage (NCBI taxonomy): Eukaryota > Metazoa > Arthropoda > Arachnida > Araneae > Linyphiidae > Oedothorax > Oedothorax gibbosus. The sequence goes on from CM033279.1 coordinate 21,127,325, forward strand.
AAAAAAATATTTTTAGCATGAAAAAGCTTCTTTGGATATTAAAAATAACTTAGCCTTTTCCCTTTCATGCATGTTATTTCCAGTTTTATATTTTACCATCTAAGCTTTAGAGCTTTTTAAAACTATATTAACACATCATAACAGTTAATAATTTTATAAAAAGTTAATTTTAATTAGATTTTTACCTACCTATTAATGCAGTCGAACCTCGTTAACACGAACTCGTTTAGCACAAAATTTTGCTTAAGATGAACTGAAAGCAGTTACCTGGCCTATAAAGTTTTGAGCTAATGCTAAAAAAACTAATAGCTTTAGACGAAATTCCGCTCACCCAAACAAAAAATTCAGAAATTGACTTTCTTCTTAGTACTTCAAAGTTTCGAAGAACAAATGAAACAAAATATTAAAAACAAAAACAAAACACAGCAACAAACATTTCCTACTTTTGAGAAAATCATGAGGTCTCCCATGATTCGTCAGTTTCAATCCAATGAATGAGGCGGAAAGTGTAGGGTGATTCATTTTGTCATGAAAAGCGGATGTGTTTCTCTACAGAGGTCATAGCTAAAGAACTTATGAAATTAGATGCGGTTTGCATTTAAACTTACTTATTTTCATTCAAAATGAATAAAAAAAAGCAGTACATTTCTTTAGAATTTTTTTTTTTAAATGGTATTGATGACAAATGTTTTTTTAAAAAAAATGCGGAAATTGTTTCTAAATATGTTGTAGCTAAATGCACCATTTCAACAATTTAAAAAAATGCATTCTTAATTGTTGTTCCTTAAAAAATTTTGCAAATTTTTCTTTAGTATATACTACTCCAAATGAACATTTTTAATTGAATTACTAATTGTATACATGTATTATTAGTGTATTACATTAAAAAATTAGAATAATTTTTAGAAGTAATTTTTTTAAAACTATTCACTGGTTCAATGCAAAAAAATTCTTGATGGTTAACATGAAATTCGGTTATCGTTAAATGTTTCCATGCTTCCTTCGAGTTCACGTTAACGGGGTAATTAGCATTATTATTCTAAAAGTCTTAAAAAATTATTTTGCTAAAGGCTAAGAATTTATATACTAGCTGTTCCTTTTTGTAATTGTGGGTACCTTTTGGAATATTTTTGTAGTTGTTGTTTGGTTGCAGATCTGCATGAATGCCAGGGGTAAATATGGAAAATGCTTGGCAAAGCAAAATATCGCATGTTTCATACTGGGTTGACAGATATCAATTAAAGTGCTTTTGTAACCAAACTAACATCAGCTGAATAGTTTTTTTGTATAAAACACATAACCAGGTTATGGATTAATAACTTTTAAGGTTGCAATACAACTGTTTGGTTCCCTTGGTCTATGACTTAGCTTCTTTTATATTTGGTTTATCGATTTTTTGTTTGTAGCTTTGTTTATGTGTGAAACATCTTAAAATTATAATTATATTGGTATTTACCGGTTGGTGGCCCATGTTTTTGTTCTCTGATTCTTAATATAAAATGCGTATACATTTGTGATGTTTGACACAAACGCTTGTTTTCACACAAATGTTTTTCTTTTTAAAAGTAAAATAAACTGTTTAATCATTAACTTCAATAAGGCCTTGTTGTTGTTTTAATTGCCTATCCCCTCCAGCGCCAATAATTAAATAATTGAGGAGGTGGCACCTAAAGGTGGCGCTAAGGATTTTAAAGGAGGTGGCGCTAAATTGAGGAGGTGGCACCATCTCGGAGAAGTCAGATTTCCAACCCTCATGGGGGCTCAAGGCCTTGTGACAATGGAAGCTATTGCACCCCTTCTGCCTTCCAGGTTATGCGTGGAGGCACACCACACAAACAACAACAAGGCCAAAAGAACAATCACATACAAATAATTAACCCACTGTTTCTGTGAATGACAGCTTTTCAATATTTTTTAAACTAAAGATAAAACTTCCAAAGAGAGCAAAATCACTCCAGAAATGGCTGCTATATTGTTCTTTTGGGGTTGTAATCTTTATGGGCTATATAAACTGATAAATACCCCTTTTTTATTAAATAATTACTATTGTATAACTTGCAGCAACTCTAAATGAAATCCTTATTAAATGTCAATAGGTAACAGAATGTAGATCTGCCCTAGAGGAAGCTGTTAAGAAAGAAAACAATTTAGAGGCACAGATCTTCCATTTCCAAGAATGGCTCCATACAGCACAAATGGATGCAGATAAAAGTGCCCCTGAGAAAGCAAAGAATGTTAGTCAATTAGAAATACAACTATGTAATGTAAGTGCTTTTCTTATTTTATGTGCTTCCGTATTAGATTACAACATGAAAAATTGAAAGTATTATAATCTCTTGTTTGTTCTTCAACTACTTTCACGACCATAAATGCCACATATTAGTGTGATATATCAAGCTGTAGCTATCCCCAGGCTTAGTTGTATTTGAAATTCAATGACCAATTCTAACTAGAAATAAGATTTCTTTAAAAGAAAACATTTTTAAAAATCAATTTAAATATCATTAAATTTCATTCAAATGTTTCTGAAATTTATTTTCCTTTTAGAAACCTAATAATTCAAAATCCATATGATAACTGTATAAAATTTGTTGTTGTTAGTTTCTTTCTTGATTTGATATTGAAATGGTATTTATTTTTATATGATATAAACTTCAATATTTTTTTCCAAAATATAGTAACTTTTGCATTTATTACCTAGGAAAACTGTAATCATTTCGTATCATTAAATGAACTTGTTGAAATTTCATTTTTATTTTAGGATATATTATCTGAAGTGAGAAACAAAAGAAATTCATTAGATTCTCTACTTGAGGCTTCCAAATCCTTTGATGACAACTTTGAAGATAGCATAGTTCAATTACAAGATCAGTATTCTGAGTTTGAACAAAAACTAATAAAACGTATTGAAATGCTTAAGGTAAACTTTTGTACATTAGATTTTTTTTTAATTCAAAGCTTGCTTTTCTATTCCTATTTTCTTTTTCTGTTGCCGTTCATTTTATAAACCTGGAATCGTAATTCTTTTTTTTTTTTTTGTGTATCAGTACATGCATGTTCCTTATAATATTTATTTAAAAAAAAAAATTCAAACTGTTTTTATGAGTGTTATGCTAACATTTTTTAAAGTCCCGTAAAGTTTTTATTTCTTACCAAATATATGTGAATTTTATTATTTAGCAACTTTATGTTACAGATTAAATCACCTTGAAGACGGTGGTTATCATTTAAAAACCCTAATTGCGTAGATTGTAATTTTTTTTGTGAAATATTTATCCCATATAGATTTCAGTTCAGATTCTAAACATCACAACTGAAAATCTTGCAATCCTTATAGTTTTTGCTGTAAAATACCTTTTTTTAAAGAAAATAATTTGAACTAAACCTAGATTCAGCAGTCCTAAAAAATCATTTTGGAAAATTTTCTCCTAATGTTTTGCATGCATTTAATTTTCATATAAGTGTCATGAAATGGATTTGTTGAAAATTATTGCAAAAATTTTAGTGAGTGGCAACTCTGCTTTTAATCTCTTTACTTTGTATGTCTTCTTCTAACATGCCTTTCATGTTTTGGGGTCTTTCTTTTCTTGGTGCTGTAGGGTGGCATTAAAGAGCATTCTAAAGAGTTCTTTCAGTCACTTGCTGAAGTGAAAAGCTGGTTGCAGTCTGCTGGGAACTTTATTTATAACTACGAGAAACTTTCTCTTAACCAGAAACTTTCTGACCCCCAATGCCAAAGGCTTAAGGTTTGTGTCTTTTAGGGACGATACACTTTTCTATCTTAATGTGTTATTGTAAATCTCTTTTCTTTTTATGTCATATATACAGTAGTAGAAATGCAGGAAAAAGTAAAGGGTTGGGCACAATTTGGATCCATAGCACCCTTCCCCTAATTTGTTTTGCTGTTTCTTTATTACTATTTTGGACAAGAGGTTAATTTCTTTTTATGAATGTTCTGTGTCTCAATTTTTTTTCTTGGAAGTATGACACGTAATTAAAATGAAATATTATATAAAATTATTCACTATATATTTAGTCTGATAGTTTAAAAAAGAGAGTTTCACAATAAGCTACAATTGGCAGCTTGGCTAAACGAGAATAACTAAAATTATATACAGGTAATTTTTTTGTGTGTGTTAGTGGAAAGCAATTAAACATAAAAAGTGTGTGTGTGTGTGTGTGGGGGGGGGGGGGGGGGGTTTGGGGCTTGTCACTCCACGTTGTCTATCCTCATTTCTAACACTGCTTATATGTTATTTATTTCGATTTTAAATTAAGATTTTATTTATTTTTTGGTTTTCTTAGGAGCATTCAAGAAGGTTCAAGCCTTGATAAGTTTCCTTATACACATTTATAAATATTTAAAAATGAATGTTTTCTTTAGGAATACAAACTATGATTTTAGCCTTGATCTTAGTCTCAGTCTTATCTGCATCTCAGACAAAATGTATGTGATTCACACCACATCCAAAAATTAAACAATGATTATATTCGATTATGCAAATAATTAGCCATCATTTCTCCCATTTTTTGTGTAGTACCTAGGTAGAAAGGGGCTTATGACTTAAGAAGTCAATCAAATAATTTCTCCAGGCAATGTTTGTTGCATCAACTTCCCTTTCACAGTTTATTAGGAAAAATCTGGTTATTAACTCAGTGTAACATTGTTTGCTTTCAGAATTAACATTACGTTTCATAAAACTTCTCATTTGATAAATTGTGTATGCATTTGAATTTTCAGCAACTTCAAGAAGAGATATTAAGCATTGAGCACAAGAAACAAGATCTAGTCATGGCTAGCAATCAAATGGGAAAATTAAAAGAAAAGTTTGCTGTGAAGTCTGAATTGGTTGAAGTAGAGGAAAAATTTGAAATGTTATCTGATAAAATTCAAGTAAGGGATTCAGTTACAATATATTTATTTTTTGTAAATATTCAAATTTTTGGGGACATATTTTATACCTTCCTATTTATTTCAGAATCTAGTGTCTAATCATGAAGTAGATGTTAAAAGAGTTACTATTGAACAACTAAGAGCTTCTCCAGTGGTACTTCCTAATTCACAGCCTGGATCTCCAAGACCAGAAGAAATCAGTACAAAAATCAGAAAAAATAATGCAAATCTCGAAGATTTCAAGGAATTTGTTTCAAAAGCAAATAGCAAAAAAGAGTTTGATTCAGTTGTATATTTAAAAGAAGAGCTTCAGGTAAGTTTATTTTATATAAAGATTTTTATTAATTACCAATGATTCAATTTAATACTTAAAAAAAATAATTTTGTTTTTGATTTTTTATTATTATGGGATTGCTTTCACTAAAAAGTTGTTTAAAATACAAATGATTAACAGTTTTAAGTTGACTTAAGTACTATTAAAATAAAATATTTGACAAAAAATAAAATATTTGAATAATTTTATTTTTTGGTAAATATTTAAAATGTTAAATTAGTTTTATATACTAAATTAATATGCATTTCTTATGCAGAATTTTCTCTTTATAAACTTTAAACTAGCAATAAGATTAAAGTGCATATATTTGATTCTTTGTTGCTACTTCTGCTACTTCAGTTTTAACATTGTTTTTTTTTGTCTTTTTTAAAAAATATTCCTAAAACCTATTATAAGTCTGTTGAATGTTAATCATCATTTTAGGTTATCCATGATAAGTACAGAGCTTTAGAAGAAAGTATGGAAGAATTACAGACCGTGTGGGAAACTCACAGCATGAAAGACGATGCCACTACAATAAAGCTGAATAACCAAATGAAAGAATTGAATGATAAGTGGCAGAGTATCAGTGATATAACTAAAGAACACAGTCAAGTATTAAACGAAAAAATTCACAGGTACACAGAACTTCAAAACAATAATGAAAATCTTTCGGAACGCCTGCAATACCTGCTTTCTAATTTTAAGGACATAGAAAAAGCACCACTTAGTCGACAAAAGGTATTTTTTATGTTTAAAACATTTTTATTAATTCACTACAAATAGAATAATTAACACTGTCTAACTATGATTCGTGTTAATAAAACTTGAATAATAGCCAATAATAATCATTAACAAAATATATAATTTTATATTATAGTTATTAATTGGAATTTTTTAAAGTTAATTATTTGATTTTGTACAAAATCTTCTTGTTTCTTAAATTTGTGTTGTTAATCTTTGATAGGCTTTAGAAGAAGAAGCGAAAAGTTTGCAGAAAGATTTCGAAAATATGCAGCAAGAAGCAGCAGAAGTCGGAGCATCCAAACCCCTGTTACAGAACTTAATGAAAGAAACAACCACACATTTAGCTAGCATAAGCATGCGTTTAGATGAACTTGAAGCTTCCAAACAAAAGTCTTCCGTATTGACACAAACCGACCGGAACCAAGTCATTGTGATAGAGAATTCCAATTTCCCCATTGTTCCTGACTTCATAGCAAAGGTGAATAAAGTGAGAGAAGCTATCGCTGCAGTGAATAGGCAACTTAGTCAACCAGAATTGGCTGGCAAAGAATTTGAAGATTTTGGAAGGCAAGAAGCTTCTCTAAAGGTACAGTTTATGCATTTTATTCTATTCATGGGCTAAAGTTTTTCGTATTTTTATGGATTTCCGTAACAAAAAATTCTATTGAATAACAAAACAGTTCGACTAAAACTAAAATTTTCAACTAAAAGAATCCTTTGGAGTATTTTTCTAAAAAGCAAACTCAAACAAAACAAGTGTGTAGATTTGTTGTTGCTTGTTGTCAAAGCAATTACTGTTTCTTTGCTGGGTTTTTCTTGAGACATACAACACCTCGTAATAATTACTTCCTCATTGCATAATCAAAGATTGTCTCATTATTTTCCTATTTTTAGTTCAGTGCAAATTGTTTGATGAAGTACAACTTTGGATTTATTCCATTTAAAGGTCAAAATGGCTGTCCAAAGTCCTTATGATCTTTTGTTGTTGAGTTGAATAAGTTTATTATGCTTTAAATAAAGTCATTATTTTCATTATATATTTATGAAGTTTTAAGAGCTTCCATAAATTTAAATCCATTTTTTTAAAAAAGAAAACTATATTTTCAAATTTCTTAATCCATTTTGCTACCAAACTAAATAAGGCTACTATTTAAAATTACAGATGTTTTTTACCTTAATCACCTTGCTTTTTGAACAGTTTTGCTGCCAAATTGCTCACGCCCACCTTAGTTTGACACCATTCAAATATTTTTCATTAGATACAAGCATTTGTGATCGTAGAATATCTTGTATCCACAGGGGCATTTTGGTTTGGCCTTTTATAATAAACAGTTGAACCAAAACTTATTTTTGGTTCACCATCAACCTTTTATTATAAAAAGCTTTACTATTCTTCACATATTCTATGTTTTTTTTGTGTTATTAATTTTAAAAGTATATTTTCTTGATTTAGTTCAGGTTATATTCACTATAGCTTTCTTGGGTAGCAGATAAAAATTATGGTAATTTTCCATATAAGAAAACAAGTTCTTCATCAGTTTTTGATTATTTAATTACATAAAAGTTTGTTTTTATTTTGCAGTCAATCAAAGATGGCATCAATGCACTGAAACCAAATATTGAGCTTGTAGTTGTAGAAAAAGAAAATATTATTAAAAAGGCTTCCAAAACCGACATTGCCCAAATTGATCGAGTTTCGGAGAAACTTACAGAAGAATGGAACAAATTAAATAAGTCACACGAGGAAAGATACAAGTAAGTTTAAATAAAGTTTGATATATATTTAAAAATATTTTTCCTAAATATTTTATAATTATTGCTTTGAAATACAAAAGTTTTCTGAAACTACCTTTGTAGCTACTAAACAATATAATTAGCAGAAAGCAATCATTCTGAACTAGTTTATTTAAAAACACTAAATCATATGATAGTATATTTTTATTGGCAAAATGTAATAGTTTTTTTAATACACTTGTGCACTGAAATAAAATGGTCATCATCATTGATTGTTAATCAATAATTTGTTCATCTAAGTTTATCTGTATTGTCATGATATGACTGTTTGTTTTTCAAGAATTTTTTAAGTCTATGGAAAAATTAAAACCATACAACCTTGCTAAAGATGTTTTGCACTATAGTGTAATAAAATAATCTATTTATTTAAATATTAATGAAACTATTATATTCCATATGGAAAATGTATGATAAAAATTAATGTGTTATTTTAAAGGCAATGGCAAAAATGTCACCACATTTGGCAACGATTTGAAAGTGATCTGCGCAGCATGACATCATGGCTTGTGAGTTCTGAAACAATTTTAGCCCACAGTCGATTGCAAAACGGTGATTTGGACTATGAGCGTGCTAAAATGCATCAAGAGGTAATAATTATCTATGAAAGTGCTAAGTGCTAACTTATCCTAAAAATATCTACATTTTATTGTCTGGTTTTGAATTATCAATGAAAAGTGCAATTGTATTGAAACTTTAAAAAAAGTAGTTAGTTGAATATATTACCTTTATATCCATCCTTAAATTAATGTTTATTTTATTGTTTTATTAATTTCTTTCCTTTTTTTTTATTCCTCAAGATAGTTGTTTTTGATTTGTCATTATACATAATGTAAAAATAATTTCTAGGCTTACATGTCACATTATATAAAATTCATTTAAAATTAAAATGTTTACTTTTTGTGGATTTTAAATTTGTTAACTTGAAAGTCCTATTTGGGAAACAAATCCTTATAAACTTTACGAATATACATTTATATTTTCTCAAAAACAAATATGTTTAAAATTTAGTTTAATTTTTCCTGCTTATTCAACTAATGTTTTTTAAATTAAGTATAAATTGTTTAATGTAATTTCTTTATTTAAAGATGCTTCAGAATCAAGTAAGTGAAAAAATGGCCATGATTGAGAGCATCAATGTAACTGGCCATAAAGTATTAGACCAGTGCTCAGCTCCAGATGCGATTCTTCTGCAAGAACAGCTAGATTCTTTGAACAGGCGATGGAAAAACCTTGTCTCTGAGCTTGCTACTAGAAAGGCTAAGTATGTTTGGATTTATTTATATCCCAAGCACTACGGAATCACTACAATATATATACATTGAATAGTAGAAACTAAAGGGCATATCACAGGGACATTCATTCACTCAACCCAACCCTCAACACAACTCGATCTTCAACTTTTATCTTAATTTCGACTTCATGAAGTTGAATATAGGGTTGCCAGCATTGACTGAATGGTTGCTCGCATATTCTAGAGATAGTCATAAATTGAACCTCTTCCTCATGTTTGTCGCAAATTTATATTTGCTCATCAAAGTTGGCTGAATCTAGCATGCTTTAAAATGACCTAGTACCTTTCGGTATGACAAAAGCGGCAAACTATGCATCTTATTGGTTCAAATACTAGGTTGGATCAACCAGGTCATGTGGGGTTGAATACATTGAAGTTACTTCAACCTCAACTTCCATAGCAGACTGCAGATTACATCCAACTTTTGAGTTTTGTGTTGAAGATATCGTTGAGTTGAGGGTTGGGTTGGAGAATTTTTGATCATGTAATATGCCCTTAAGGAAGAGTTGCTTTAAAAGGTTTTTGCTAATTGCTATAAAAACTGTAAATATAGTATGTATTCCAACTTTTTTATTTGTTTGATTTAAAGATTGGAAGAAGACAAATCAACTTTAGCTGTAGTGAAGGATGAAATGGAGGATCTTACTAGTTGGTTAAAAGAAACTGAAACATTGTTATGTTGCACACCAAAAACTACTGACCTTAGTAATGCCAAAGTTCTACTAGGAAAACTAAAGGTTTGTTTTAAGTTTTAAATTTATCTTTTATTTAAATTTTAATGCATTTATAATGTCCGTTCAAAACGTTAATATTTTTTAGGAGCACGAACAGGACATTCCTTCACGTAGGAGCAGTCTTTTGACAATCATGTTAGCTGGGGCATTAGTGAATGTAGAAGAGGTGGAAGTGTTAGAACTAAAATATGCAAAGGTATTATATTTAATTAATATTTTTTTCATATCCCATTTAATTTTTACGAGTTATTGAAAGTTTATGAATTGATATGCTAAAATGTACTTATGCTATTGCAGGTCACTGGTCTTCTTCCTGAAAGACGGCAAAACTTAGACATATATGTGAGTGAACTCTCTAAGTTCCAAGAAGAATCAGTGATTGAAGTAGAATGGCTGAAAGATTCACGAAAAAACCTGGAAGAAAAACTTGCCCTCTACAGTGCTGGCCGAACTGTACCTATTGATGATAAAGTAAGCAACAAGATAAAGAGTTAAATGTGTTTTCTTGTTGTTTTAGTTTAATTGTTCTAAAAATTATCTATGAGTTAAATAATTTCATTTCCTTGAAAATAGCTGAAAACTCTTAGTACTTTTGTTTGTTTCATTAGTTTTTTTTCTTTTTTTAAAAAATTCCCAGATAGCTATGTGGATAGTTTAAGAATTCTAAACAATAATTTTAAAGACAAGGATTTTTCTGATCTTTTCATCAAAAATAATGTTTAGTTTATAGTAATAATAATAGTTAGTTATTAATAGTTGCAAGTAAATAATAATGCCTTTTAATATGCTTTTCCTTGTTGCTTAAAAATCTATTTACTTGTAGGTCTCTAAAGATGAAGTTGTGGCACATCATACTGTGATATCAAAACTTGTACAAAAACAAAATGATTTGGAATGTGCAGCTCAAAAATCATCTCTAATTTTAACACCAAATGTTAAACGAACAACAGGAAATTTGGTCACTGAGTGGTCAGCCTTATCACAAATTCTAAAGAAACTAAGACCTTATGAAAGATGTCCATCTCCGATTCCTTTGGATACTGTTGGACCTCTCTCATCAAATGCAAATATTTTAGAAGGTTGGTTTTTTTAGATTATTTTTGTCCTCAGTATTAATTAAAAAACTACTTAAAGTTAGTTGAGGATTGAAATTATTTATATATTTATTTTGATATTATTGCCTTCATTCCAATTTATATAATGTTGGATACATATAGTTAACTCTTTGTCTTTCACAACACTTCTGATTAAAAAAAAAATACTTATGCTTTAAAATACATTATCCTAAGCTAGTAAATATTAATAAAATAATTTCCAACATAAAGTTAATGTATTAAAAAAATTGTATATTTTGGTTTTAATACAGTGGAAAATGGCACTAAAATTCAGCTATTAGAAAAAAGTTAATTTATTTGTAGAAACTTGTAAAATAGCTGTTCTGTTTTTACAAATCCTACCCCACATTTGGCCATACACCACTTAAGTGATTGAAACTACAGTTTTTGAAATCACACCAGTATTTAACTATAAAAAAAAGGTTAAATATTTTGTATAAACTGCAATGTATAAGGCTCGTAATCATCACCTAAATTGTTCTTAGAAAAACTCTAGAGGAAAGTCATAGGCTTTTTGCGGCATATGCAGCAGCACAATGACATAAAGTGTAAAGGGAAAAAACTCAGTTTAACCACCACTACTCAATGTTGACTTGATAGCTTTCACAAGATCCCACTCAGATCCTAAAAACAAGGCTTCAAGTAAAGAAAAAAGGAAACTAGCATACACTGAATTTTGACTGCTTTGAAAAAAGCAATTGATTATGATATCGAATTAATAATAATTTTGTCAGTTAAATTCTTTTTAGAACTCAGTAAAACCGAGATTTTTTTTATGGGACATAAAAAGTTATTCAATAACAAGTCCGAGAGTGAATTTAAATAAAGTTAATATTTGAACTTGTGTAATATCTAACAACTAAGTTATTTTATTAAATTTTATTTTTATTCCAGCGCGAAGATCCAGAACCACATTCGGAGGCTCTCTTCCTACTAGCGGCCCCAGTAAGATTTGGGCTGACCAATTGTGTGAGTTGCAAGATTGGCTTGAAGGACAGGACTTAAGTTTACAAATGCTGATTGTTGATGTGATGGATGAGAATGCTATTGTTGGGGTTATAGAAAAAGTACAGGTGAGTGACTTATTAATGATGTTGCTAATACTAACTAGTATTCACCATTGAAGATTAAAGTTGGAATAACTCTAAATCAGCCCTGATGTAGCCAATTAGCATCAGGAAATAGGTGGTGGAATAATCCCAGATTAAAGTTAACCTTAGTAGGTAAATATCAGTGGGGTAAACCTTTCATAGCCTTCGTATAGGTCTAGTTAAATGTTGATTCAACTAAACCAAACCCTAAGAGGCATTTAATTTAAAGCCTTAAAAACGTCAAACTGTGGTAGTGGTCCCCGCCCTCACTTTGTATTTGATTTTATTCTTAATCCTAGGAAAGGGCATAATATTTGCTCATGAGGTCTTCAAAAAGAAATGCCACTTGGTTTGTTTTCTTAAATCATTGAAATATTCTTTTCCAAGGTTCTTATATTTTTATTTAAATTTATTCAATTTAAATTAAAAAATAGTTTTTTAACGGAATTTTAAAATTAATTCACAGGTCTATGAATTTTTATATGGTGTGATTCTTAAAAAGGAGGTAATTGTAAAGGTGTAATTCTAAAAGGAGGCTCAGTGGCTTAGTGGTAGTGCATCGCATTGCCATGTCACTGGTCCGGGGATCGAGTCTGGATTGGGCGAGGTTAACTCATCCTTTTATCCCTTAAGTGGGTCGATAAAATGAGGACAAAGTATGCTTGAGAACTAAACACTGGGATTTCCATGCGAGATTGACCACCTGACCACGACATATGCCTAACAACTTAGAGCCCTTGGTCACGTTAGCTGAAACAAGCACGGCTGGCCTTGGCCCACTAATGGGCTGTTGCGGAGCAGTTTAGTTTTAATTCTAAAAAACCCAATTTAAGTCATTATATAAAAAAAATGCAGTCAACTGATGTGATCATGTTAGTTATGCATATAAAGCAAATGCATACTTCAAATTTCATTACAAATGTGTTTTTTTACCTAAATAAATTCTTCTGAAATTTATTTTGATATCAGCGTAACTATTATTTTTTATATACAACAGGGGCTTTGCTCTTGCTCGCTAACACTCGCCTATCCCGTATACATTTAGAATTTAGGTACACATTGGCACATAAGTCTGTTATAACCAGTGTTGGGCATTAATCAATTAATTTGATTAACATTTGTCAATTGTAACTCACAATTAAAATAATTGCAATTAACTTTTTTAGTTGTTTTCTGAAACAATTAAAGCTAACAATTAACTTTATGTATTGAAACGAAATGAGTAAAGATTTAGGAAAATTAAGTTGTACCTAAGTCTTAGACTTAAGACGAATAAAAAATAGGTTAATTGTTATTTTTAATTAAAATTAACAAAACTATTGAAAATTAATTAATTATTATTTGGTACTACTACAGTTAACAATTGAATAATTGTTAATTGTAATTTTCTACGATTACAATTGATGAATTGTTAGTTGTTGTGGTTACATTTACCAATTAATTAATTGTTAATCTTTAATTGTTCTTGCAATTAAAATTTGCCCAACACTGGTTATAACCATAAAAGTAGCACTTAAACTCTACAATTAATTTGTGTAAATACCGAATTTTTTTTTATAGGTTCTGTACTGTGAGGTCATACAGACTTGTATAGATTGACTGAGTTAAGCAATAGTGATATGCTTCTATTGGGCATTTTTAATTAGTAAAAGTATATTGAAATCTTAAATAGTTTTATAAACAAACTAGCTATATAAACCCAGTGTTGCACAGGTGTACCTTTAATAACGGGGATTGTTTTTTTTAAACATAAACTTTTATGCCATTTGATCATCTCTTTAGAGGTCAGCACCTCATTAGGATATTATAATCTCCTTCCATTCTAATATCAGCATTAATTAAAAAAAAGTCAATCTCAATTGTGTCCATGGTATTCCAGGAGTTTGAGGACTTTCCCCATAGGCCACTGTTAAAATTTCCAGTTTTATAAGCCGCGAAAAATCTGACCCAGGATACAATTAAGAATCAAAAAACAGTTTAACAGTTTACATGCTGCTGCTAATTCGCACAAACATGCTATATGTTGAAAGAATTGACATTTTGGAGGATTATGCAGCAGATAGAAAAGTTATCGCCTCTTCTGTCATGAGACATTGTGTAGCAAATATCACCCAATTCTCTACAATATGTCTCAATATTAAATCTCTTACTTCCGCAGACATCAAGTCTATACAGTACTTGACAAAAGAAAGAAAGCAAAACAGACATTATAATCTTGTTCCAAAATGAACCATTTTCATGAATTTCCTTTCGCAGATTTAATTAATAGTATTTATCGTTTGCTAAATTGGTTTGAAGCTCCTTGTAAATGTTTGCATGGTTGGAAAAATTAGAATTTTTACCTCCAATTGTTTTAGCTAGGTGTTGAAAGGCTATGAATAGAGAGGCATGACCAGGATAACTTTATAGGAACAGTGCCTCAAAAGTACTAAACTTCCAATATAAAAAGGTGGCATTATCATATATACATTCTACAATATATGTTTTTAATATAAAATTTTAATTAGGCTGTCATTTAATCACTACCTAATTAAACCATATTAATTATAAATCATTTAATAATGCTTAATATTTTAAAAATGTCAGTACATACGTTACTAGGAAAAGGAGTTGATATATGAAAAAAGGGAGAGGAGGGTATAAGAGTAGAATGTAAAAAAAATGATTTTATCAAAATAAGATTTTATACAATTTGTAACTGGTGCATAATAGTATTTTTTCAGTGACTATTTTTTTAAAAACAAGTACCATTTTCTTAAAATGGGGCATACACATTAAAATAACTGTTATTTCCTTCTGAAGTTTTTTCTATGTAGGTGTTATAGGCTAAGCATGAAAAATGACTTTTGAGGTTGTTAAAGAAATGATCTTTTAATAGATTCTCTCGTTACATATTCGATACTCGATTCTCGTTCCATACTCGATTCTCGTTCTTACACACAAAAGTTTCCAGTGGTTTCTGAACTTGTGTAATTTCTTCACCGTAAGCTATTTTCATCCTGTGTGGGTCTGTTTCCAGCTTCCATACTACGTTTATAATGTAAAAAGTGGAAGCTTTTTTATATAGGCTACCCATCTGCCTGTCCGTCACCCACTTTCCTTACCCAAACACTTTACACAAGTGTGATTCGTCAAAAAATTCAGTGCATCAAAACTAGAAGTCATGGAAAATCTTAGAATATATTTTGAATTCGAAGTACTTTAATTATTAAAAAAAATTGCAAAATTTAATACTTATTTAGAAAGCATAAGAAAGAATTTTTTTAAATCACCAATTCTTTTAAACCACCATTGCCACTTAATCATCATACGAGAAACTTTATTTAAAAAAAAAGAAACTTATTTTTGTGACAGTTTTCAATGACATCATAATATGTATCAAAATAAGGTTATTTGATTGTTTACATTATTTGTTTAGAAAGAGGAGGAAGGCCTCCGAATTTGCTTTATTTTAAAAGCAAACATTTTTTATTTGGATATGAGCATTTATTGATGAATGATGACGTTTTAATACTATTTCTTTTGATGAGGTCATTTTTGTTGCCTTTAGCTTCCACACTACGTTTATAATGTAAAATTATTATAATCGTTCAGTCCGTCTGTCTGTCACCCACTTTCATAGCTGAAACTACAAATGCTACAGACAAGTGTGATACGTCAAATTCAGCGCATTTCAAAATTAAAAGACATTAAAAAACTAAAAAAACATAAAAAAATGTTTAAAGACTGAAAAGTCTTTTTTTTGTCTTTCAAGAATAAAATTTTATTGGTAGAAAAGTTTTCTTGCATAACCTCTTTGAAGAATTATAAAAAAAATAATGAATTATGTTATAATTTTATTTTATTAAAAAAATTTCAACTTGGATCATATAACTGGTACCAGAGGTTATATATAAACTCATTTATGTTAAAATGAGGTGTATATATTTTTTTATGGTTGACTATATTCGTGAAAAATCTTGTTTTAGTTAAAGTAGACAACAAAATGATACGATAGATACGTAAAATATGATGTGAAGTATTTTTGAATAATTTTTTTTTAAAAATCGGTCACATCAACATCTCCACGTATTGAATTTAGGAGCCCAATCCAAAATAAAAAAAAAATTACAGAATTATTCATTTTAATTTAAAATTTGTAGGATCTTCACTCATGTTGTGTTGAAATCGTTTTGTAAATGCTGCCATATATATTTATATCAGTTAAAGATTTTAAAGTTTTACCCTAACAAAATACTTAATAATGGTGATAGAGAATGACTGAAACGTTCTTTACTGTGTGGTTTTGCAGTTATGTGGATACATTTGTTCTCCAAGGGGGAAAAATTACACACACATAAGGTAATTCACCCTCCCTTTGCGAAGTATTATTGATTACAGAAAATTTCTTTTTTTGAAATTCCAGCTTTGAATGGTTTAGGCTCAAATGCGAACAAAAAAAAATCTTTCAATGACTCTTTTTTTTTAATTACATTAATAATTGTAAAATTTATTGTGGAATCTTAAAATTTTATTATGAAGCGATTTTGGGTTAGGTTTACAATTTTTTTTTATTTTTCTTTGTAATCAGTATACTAGGTTCAGCTCTAGATAGCTTTCAATTAAGCAATTTTATTTATGTGTCCATATATTTTATATGATTTTATTCTTCATGTATCTTGAAATCGACTACAAATGGTTGGGATAACAGTTATGTTCATATCATTCGCCTATATACCATTATGCAATCTATTCATCATGAGAACTTAAGTTTCTTATAAAGAACTTTTCTTAATTTTTTTTATGCAACTACCAATTTATTTTATAACAATTGTAACAGAGAAAATTAGGGTAATGGAAGACTTGAATTCCGCAAACTCAATACATACCTACTTTTTTTTTTTGCTCAGTATTAATTTAAAAGAAAAAAAATGAAACAGCAAAACGTTCATTTCTGATAGAATTTGTACACAAAAAGATAAAACGTGTGTACAAATATTCATTACAGCCGAAGAAATGTGGCAAAGAAACGCTTTTTTTTTCTCTCCATTGGATTAACACGTCGGATGCACTTTGGTTTGGAGACGCACGATCATTCGATCTTATTTGCCGTTCATTCCCCGTCACTAAGTGGAATCTGTAAAATTTTCTTTTCTGCTAGGTTCAGTAGATTGATACGACAACGAACCATTCAGTTTGTGTCCTCATGGACAGGAACCAACCCTTTAGTTAAAATGGAAAATCTATAAAAATTCATTTTTTTAAAGTTTCTATAAAAAAAAAAGAGAACGTATTTCAGTAAATTAGGAAAGATCTATAAGATGTTCTTTTTTGCATTATTGCTATTTATGGCACTATTGAATAAATAAGTACACTATAAAGCAGACTCTGTAAAACGTTCTTTTTTTTTGCAAGGTTCTATTTATGACAGAAAAAAGTAACCACAACACAAATGCAATACTATTCTATTTATGGCACTTCAAAAGTAAATGAGTAGTATGTACCAAGCAGACTCTGTAAAACGTTCTATTTTACAAGCTTATATTTATGACACGGAAAAAAACCACAACAGTAAACTATGCAGATGCAGACCATAGAGGTCTGCTGACTCAGTAAAAAATTTTGTAAGGTTCTATTAATGGCAATAAAAATTAGCCATAGTAAACAATAAATATTGTTTCTGTAAAACTTTCTTTTTTTGCTAGTTTCTATTTATGGCAAAAAAAAAACTAACCGCAGTAAACTAAGCAGCTCTGTAAAACGTTCTTTTTTGCAAGGTTTTATTTATGACAGAAAAAGTTAACTGCAGTAGCAAACACTGACTCCGTTAATGTGTATCTTTTGTCAAGGTTTAAACATTAAATTAGTACATAGAGTGCAAACTAATTTTTACACACGTTTTAAATATAGGAGAGGTCAAATAGTACTATTATAAATTTTGTGTTACAAGTATAAAAAAGATTTTTATTATTAAATTATAGTGTGGCTCTTAAGAACAAGTATCAAATTTGGTACAGATATCTTTGCTTCAATATTTCGATTGTATTGGTATATTCAAGATAATCTCCGGTTGTAATTAACACATTATTACTGGTAATTTTAAGCATACATACTATTCATAAAGTTAAATAAACAACATGAGTACATAACAATACAAAAATTGGTTTGACGGAAAAAAAATGGGACACAATCACTTTACTCTTTCCTATTCATTAAAAAAACCCAATCAAATACATCGTTCCTAATAAATTTTATCACAAATACAATACCCATAATTAAACATTAAAAATTCAATGCATTTAAGTAACTATAATAAAAAAACCGTACAAATTAATAGTCTCTCTTCTCACAGAAACAAAAATCTAAAAAACGTTAAGAGAAACCACCCTAATTACCGATCAACCTCAAACCCCACATTACATCACCCCATTCCGTCCACGTTTCCCGCCACCGCAGATTGACAGCCCGTCATCCCCCCTCCCCCACTCCGAATGGGGCCGCCCCACCCGTTGCCCCGGCAACTGCCCCGCTTCCCGTGATCCTCCGGGGCGGCGCTTCCATCGATCCTCGAGGCTCACTGGAGGCTGCCATTGCCGGGAGTGGCTGATCCAAACACAACTCTCGTCTGAATTTTTTTGTGTGTGGAGGCTTTCAGGCCTAGCACGCGCCGGCCCACTGTGTTGAAGTAAGTACCCCACTTGCTAAATTTTTAGGGTTGGGGGTTAAGGTTGGTTATCTTGTTATAGGTTTATCAGTAGGATATGATGTAAGTGGTGGGTCGTAACGTGGTGTAGTGCCTTCTAATAGCCGACCCTTGAGATCGTGTGATATGTTCTCATGTGGTTTTTCCAGTGTCCCGTTGTGTTAGAGCACCCACTTTCTAAATGTAGGCTTTTCGTCTATTTTGTTATTTTACTAAAGTTTTCTTATAATAACGGAGGTTTATTGGATCTGCAGTGATCTTGTTTGTTTTACTTTATGAGTGATTCTGGTGTTTTGCCATCGTTTTGACTCTTAGAGATTAGAAATTGAACAATGATGGGTTTGAAGCTGGAATTGTTTCCTTAAAGGTGCTATTGCTATGAGGTATATTGTTTCTGCAAATCCGAGCTCTACAGAAAAAATATTAATGGTTTGTTTGAATTAAATAAAGAAATTATTTGTCACTCAAAAATGGAAACGGGAAACTTTTAAATATTGTGTATATTGTGTGTTTTTACTTGTGTTTTTACTTGACAAAAAATTATAATGAAAAGGTAATTTTAGATTGTGAATTAAAAAAAGTTATCGTATTTGTCATTCAAAAAGGGACATGGAAACGTGTTTAAATTAATTGTTCTCAGAACACAGTTTTTATCCTTTGCTTGTATAATTAGTTTATGGCATTACCCGATTGACACCTTTCCTTTACTATTCTTCAGTTTGTACATCACGTTAGTGTGCATATAATCTATATTCAAAATTAACCATA
The DNA here is from genome assembly GCA_019343175.1 of Oedothorax gibbosus. Classification (NCBI taxonomy): domain Eukaryota; kingdom Metazoa; phylum Arthropoda; class Arachnida; order Araneae; family Linyphiidae; genus Oedothorax; species Oedothorax gibbosus. Next base: position 21,146,754 of record CM033279.1, read on the forward strand.
AAATATAAAAATTTTCAAAAAGCAAAAAATAATACTTATGTCTAAAGAGGAGAAATTAATACTTTGTAAATTGTATAACTGCACATTTTTATAATTTTCATTTCAAAAGTGTGTTTACTTTTCGTATGTTTTTTGGTTGGTGATAAAACAGTTTAACATATATTTTAAAATTGACAACATAAGTTTAATATTTTATAAGACCTAATGTAATAAACGTTTGTAGTGCATTTATGACATTTTTCAAAAATCGAATGAAATGTTCTAATTTATTTTTGCTCTAAAATTCTTTCAAACCTCTGAATACACTATAGTTTTATTAAATGAAGTATTGACTTAAGCTAAAAAATATCATGAGACAAAAACAACTCTTTTACGCAACTTTTACATTGATTAAATTTTTTAATGACACCTAATTTAAATGTAATATATTCCATTTCACAATTTCAGTCAAATCTGCGCATGGCTGTAATGAACTTATTTTTATGTATTAAATTAGTTTTTGTACCGAATTGAAATTTAATGATATCGAGCATAAAATAATTTCAAATAACCATTATCTCATTATCATTAATTGTTAAACATAAGAAACTAACAAAAAAAAGTTGTGTCTTTATAATATAGGTATTCTCACGCATATTTTTAGTTAACCTATTATCCTGTATCAACTGAAGTTTTATAAGTCTTAATATATTTCAATGCAATCGGACACAAAGTAATTTAAGATTTTCATTCACGTTCTTCTTTGGTAATGAAAAAATAAAAAAGTAAAAAGATTTTTATAAAGATATTTATAAGATATGTAAATTTAGATTTTCGATTTAATGTTAAAGATAACATTAATTATTTTACCCTACATAACATTTTATTGACTAAATTAACAAAAATAAGTCAAACTAGTTTATTTTTATAAATTTAATAAAACGCCGTGCTGCAAAAAAATATTTTTTTAAAAAATATCGTATCGTGATATTTTTTTAATGAGACATTCAAATATTAGTAAAAACCTATTAAATTGAATCCAAATGTCTTATTTTGGGTGAATTCGAGATAAGTATTAAAAAAGTATTTTAATAAATTTTTATCAAGATATGGCGGGCCCAGAATACGAGTTAACTAAGCCCATAAAAAGTGATTCATAAAAGTGGTCCAGGAAAATATGAATATAATTTTTTTACTAAGATATTTAGAAAATTATGCAAAAAAGTTTTATTGATTAAAAATTAAAAAAAAGTGTACTGTGTAGTATAGCTTCATATAAAAGACTCATTATACATTTAAACCTTAAAATAAAAAATACTCACTTTATTATAAAGTTATTAAATCGACTAAATAAATGCTTCTGGATACAAATTCACTTTTGCTAAATGAATTCTAAAATATACTTTGCACTTCGAGGCCAATATCTCGTGCAAAATAAACGCTTCGGTTGAAGCCACATTTGATCCGGTCAATCCGTCATCGCTAAAGCTAAACTTAGAAAGTCGATCTCTCGCGCGGAGTATTTCTTCTCTCGGAATCAATGGTCGCCCATATATCCAATAAAGTTTGACAAAGATGCAGGGCTTGGAGTAACTACATTACGTGTAACAGTTACTTTTTTTGGGTAACACGGGTAGATTTTTCAGAAAGTAACTGTAACTTAGTTACTTTAAGCGATAACAAAGTCACGAAAAGTTTCGTTACTTTCCGTAGGCTGTCGGATTCCCAATTATGAAATGCAACTCCTTTAAAATGAAATAAGTGTTAATTCTAATTGCAGTGTTTTGTTTGTGCTTAGGTTTCTTTAATCTTGGTTCTCTTTGAAAAAACGGTAAAATGTTTAAATTGCAATTTTTATTATTACTTGAAATTTCTAGAAGTAACTGTAATAAGCAAATATTCGTATTAAGTAACTGTAACTAGTTACAGTTACTTAATAGAAAAGTAACATAGCTACGTTTTTCATAAAGTAAAGTTACTTTTAAAACGGAACTTTTCAAATCCCAAATCAAAGATGTTATGGGTATTTAACCAAAAACCACACACATTTAGTTAAAAATTAGTTGCATTTTTTTAGATTCGATATAACATGTACTTTGGGGAAATTAAATATTGTAATTTTTATTTTCCATAAGCAGGTTTATATCTTTAAGGTAACAGGGAACAAAACGACAATTCAAAAAACCCGCCACACTACTGTCAGGTTTTCCAGTAACACACGTAATTGCGAAAAATTTATAAAATTTTACTCAAATCTAAAATGTAAAGAATGGAAGAGTCATAAATAATTATCTGCTACAGAAATACAGTTGAAAAAATTTAACAGCCAAAACAAGTTTTCACTTTGTCCGATTTGCGTATCCCACGAAGTGTCAACTTCTAATCGCTAAACTTGTGTCTTTATAAAGAAAAAAGAATAAAAAACTTACATATATGAATATGGGTCTGGAGTTGGCTAGGATGGTAGTGAATTTCATAATAACTTATTTGCCAGCTTCAAATAGCATTATTCCAAAAAACCAATTTTCAACCTCTAGGTTCACTTTTCTCTTTTACTATTTCACTTGGAGCGTTGTACTTTTCTCTGTGCCGTTGTATACATATCTATTCAACACAGAGAACCACCAAATTTCTAAAAAAATTATAAGAACAAAAATAAGATTTTTTAAATTTTAGCACTGCGCAAAAATTCTATTAGGGGGACCAACCCCCAAAAATTTTCAAAAATGACTTCAATATTTTTAGTGTTTCTTATAATATGAAATCTTAGCTTTTCAACGATATCTTGCATAAAAGTTTCGAGTACTGGAAGTATTTTTAATATTTTTTTAAAACAAACGTTGTTTAGGTAAAATCCAGTCATGCTTTATAGGTAACAAACCATTATTGTTTACTTTAAACGGTTATATCTCAAAACTTACTTTTTCAATGTTCATGTATACCTTTTTCTCAAAATCTACTGTAAGTATCAGCCTGAAATTTTTTATACCTATTAAGAAGTTTGTTTCTAAAAACCGTTGGAGGTATTTGACAATAAATATCTTACTTTTCTTTCTTTTTAATATTATTGATGTTTTTTAGGTAAAAAATATGTAGTTTCACTTAAAAAATTATAATTTAAAAATTTTGAAAATGCCTCCATTAAAGTATAGTTAAACATCCATTTAACAAGTGGTAAAAATTTCATTAACAAGTATCAAATAGATTCTGAGAAAAAGGTACATGCAAAATGTCATTTTAACATGGGCTTCATCAATAGAGGGCTCCGGTCCCCCTTAAGTAAAATAGTTGTCATGAAAGTGAAATTAAAGGCTGAAATTTTGTGTTTTGGAACATTGGCATTTTAAGTTGTCATTTTGGCATTTTAAGTTGTCACCAAAGTTATATTGATATTAATTACCGTCCTTCCTAACTAGTGTTACACATTGAGAGTGTTTTATGTTAGTTTTTTCATAAATGAACAAAAAGAAATATATATATTTTCTAAGCCACATTTCTCCGGCTGTATTGGATATTTTTACAAACTGTTTTTTATAGGATAGATAAATGTAGCTAACTTACATCTCTATAATACCACTCTTTGAAATTGGTTCGAATATTTTGTAAAATTATTTATTGAAAATTTAAAAAAAATTCGAACCAATTTCAAAAAGTGGGAGGGAAAATATTTTCTAGATCACATTTCTATGGCTGTATTAAATATTTTTACAAACGGTTTTTTATATTATAAATGTAGCTGAATTACGGGGCTCTATAATCCCACTTTTTAAAATTGGCTCAAATATGAAAAAAATAGCGTTTAGCATTTGCTGAAGATCATGGCAATTTAGTGGAATTTTTGAGCGGTAAAAATACATATTTTTGGTGTGTAAGTGAATAAACAAACAATCGCTGTTAGTTTTTCGTGAATAATAGTCTATTCTAATTTGTAAAAATATTCAATACTGCCGGAGAAATGCGGCTTAGAAAATATTTTTCTCCCATGGGATTAACACAGAGGCACTTTGGTTTGGAGACCCGCGGTCAATGGGCTCATTTGATTTTCTCAATTTATGAAGTGAATTCTACAAAGGTCCACGTATGTGTACCTCTGCACTATTAAAAAAATCCCTGTAAAATAACAAGCAGGGAACGGCAGCAGGTTCCAGTCAACCCAGTTAAAAAAAATTTATGCCCATAATTTTCTATAGCAAATTGATAAGCTAAAACTGTAAAAATACGGGCCCTAATTTTCTAACAGTCTAAAGGATAAGGCCGTTTATTTAGTGGGTCCGACCGTTTTCCTTCAAATAAGGCTGTTGCCCATAAAAATTGAATGGCAAATGCTCGTAAATTTACAGGTTTGTTTTACATGTTGGGCGAAGGGGTTAAATTGAGTTTCTATCACTTACAGTTTCGTCAACCCGGCGAGGCCGATTTACCTGCGCCGGGGCGCGGATTTTATTCATTTCAAACTCGGGCGCACTAACGAGCGCCCCAGCAGGTGTCAAAAGCGGGACCCTTTGGCAGGATGCCAACTATTTCCCCGCCATAGGGGGCGAAAACTCATTTACTCTATCTTGTCTGATGGAATTTTAAACTTAGGAGATATTTAAGAAGTGAATTTGTTGTCTCGGGGAAAGATGGGAGTAAGTCGGAGAATTTGTTTGGTTTTATAGGAGTATTTTGCATGTAGGGTGGAATCTTCTTTCATGGGTAAATTGAGTTATGCAGAGTTAGAATTAAGTTTGTTCATAGAAAACCTTATTAAGGAATATGAGTTATATAATTTTAAGTCACATGGGATACATGATTCTCAGCATTTACACAGCAATTTGTTTATTAAAAATATACACATTAATTTGACATCTATTTACATTAAGTTGCTTGTTATATACTCGAAGTTTTCTGTACAACTAGATTTTTTTCAATTTCTTTTAACAGTTCAAAATTCACTGTAAGAAAAAAACTCCATTTTAATATTAAATAATCTAACTACTACCTTAATTAAGATATCAAATGATATCCTTTGGATGTATAAGCTATTGCTCTTAAATCTATGTTGGTCCCCCACTCAGTAGGTTCATGTAGATCAAAATAAAATGAAGTAATATTTTCCTTTATCTTAAAATCACGTAACTAATACTAAAGTGGAGCTAAACCATTATTGAAATAACTTCTTCGAATCAAATATTGTATAGACAAGTTATTAGATTAGGTTTCGAAGCTCCACTGTGCCTTAGTCCAGTTTGCTTCTGAAGTAGATATTTATGGAGAAATTTGTCTTTATTGGGGATGCTCCTTTAAATTTCTTGCATGACCCGACTTTTCAGGTACGTGCATTACGAGCGATAAGAAATTATCTGCTTGTTTAGAGAAATGAAGTGCGCTGATATTTGGTTTTGAAATCTCTTTCAATAGTAAATTACGTGTAGGTATATCTTAGGAATTTATTGTCTAAAGGAAAATTTTGTTTTCTTTTTCTGACATCGTATAGGAGTTGTTTTAACATGTTTTGTTGTTAGATTTTTAGTTATGATTATGATTTGAAAGCAGTAAACCGTTATTCAATAGCAGCATGTATATTCAAAAGCAATTGAACCCCACGTTGTGTTTTCAAAAACCGTATATTTTTAATGCTTGGTTAAAAAGTCAAGTCGTTACAAGTTCGAAACTTATTTATGTCAAATCTTTCTTTACTTTTTTTTGTATTTTTATACTGTTATTTAAAAAAAATAATATTTTATAGCTTTAAATATCGTCGATAAATTGAGCATTATATGAACTTATTGTTTGTTAGTGCAAGGACTTAATTCGAAGTCTATTTTCAAAACTCAGCGTCTGGAACTAATTCAATAATATTTTTATGCTGCTCAATACAATTGAACTGAATGAGTTCAATACAATTGAACAGTATTGTGTTTAAAAATGCTTTGGTCTCCTTGACTGTATTTTATGCTGTTATTTGAGGTAGAATACGGAAAGATATCAATTTTGATAAAAGTCTATTAATATATTAAAATTTTTAAGAGTCCCTTGCAAAAACACTTCTGTCTTTCCCCCTATGCCAAATCTGTTACAATGAACCGCTTTGTTCTTGCTTTCTAAAACTTAACTACCCCGTTCTCTTTTTGTTGTTGCATGGAAGTGATATCATTCAGAGGAAAAAAAAAGAGAAGTTTTCCCAAGATATGGCTATTCGGAATTGAACAGACTGTTGGCGCCTTGGTTTGAGTAAGTTGTAAATGGCTATCAACCGGGTCTGTGTTAGATAAGCTGAAATCAATAATAATCAATGGATCCTATAGCGATAGAAACATTTTACTCGTTCTAGAACTTTTCTATTCTGAAAAATATAACTGTACCATTGTTAGTTTACTTGTTAGAGAAAGTTTAATCCATTATATCCTGCGACATGTCTCAGCCTATACTTGAACATTTACCTTTGAAAAGTTTTTAGTACTCTTTATTTCAACCATATCAGCTTATTATCCAAAGAATATCAAAAGGTTGTCCGATTTATTTTTAAAAAGTATTTTTTAAATAAAATTTTGAGGTTAATGCTTCGAGACCATTTAAGTAGACTAATAAATTTTAAAATTAAACAAGAAAAACCCGGACTATATGAAAAAGTTGTGTATTCATTTTTTCTCAAAAGAAAAGCTCTCTGGCGACATTTTGATAAAATTTGATCAATTCACAAAGTATGTAGGTACTTTTTCACTTCAACAATATCGCCTGCTTAAAAAGTGCAGACAATAATCACACCAACTACTCGCAATTTTATGTACATGATTTATTATTCTGTAGCTTATATTGGGTTATATAATAGAGTTGATTCCAATATAAAACTTAGTTGCTGATAAAAATTTCGTGTACAGTTTTGACAAGCCAACTATTTGATGTGACGGCCTGAAAAGCTGTGCCCAACGTTGTTAGACGGTGCGATGGCTGTCATAAAATGTTTTTCCTCATTGGTTAAGCTACTTCATAACTGGATGGGCCCTTCTTATGGTTTTATGAAAAAGGAAAAATAAAATTCAGTATTTTTTATCGTTTGTGCAGAGTCATTTGTTTGCTTAGTAGAGAATTGAAAAAAAAAATAATAAAAGCCCTTTGAATGTAAAGGAAATATTCAAAGTGTAAAGTTGTTTTCTCTTCAAGCGATTTCACAGTTATAAAATTTGTTCGAGACGCGTTTTTTTTTAGCTTTTCATGCTTATGTTTGTACAGAAAATAAGTTAAATATTACCAAGGTATAGCATAACATTGCTTTTAAATGGAATCAACGATTAAAAATGTGTACTGCTAAAAAAGAATACTAATGAATAATTGTAATACAGATATTGTTCAAAACAAATACAAATGAATAATGAGGATAATGAAAGTACATTTAAAATTTTCTTCTTTGACATTTGTTGAAGAAAATTCAATAAAATATGAATTGTATAGATTTTTTTTAATTTTTGAATTCTACACTTATCATAATATTCAACTATTCTCTTTGCAAACAAATGTGGAACAGAAAAGCAATAAAAACATACCATCATAAAATATTCATTTCGGAACTGAATTTAAATTTTTGTTTGTTGCGAAGTTCGGAAGACAACGTTGTTAAGTATACATATTTAACGTTTGAGCAATAAACGTGGGCGGTACCATTAATATCTTTAAGTAAACAGCGTAGGCGTCGAATATTGTTGTTTCTATTAATTGAATGTTTAGTGTAGGAAGTTAAATCGCATAGAACAAATATTTAATATGTATGAGAAAATAATTATCTTCGTATTAATGTTAATGGTATTTTTTATTAAAAAATTAAAATTTTCAAATAATCAAATTTTAAAATGTGTAATAAGTATGGATTTAGTGCATCGTTAGGAAAATGCATTAATTCACGGGTAAAGTGGTAATAGTAAATGTATTATTTGTATATGCACGCATATTCATCCATATTAATAATTTTTTTCTTTTTCGTTAAAGTTTTTTCATGATAATAGATTAATAATAATCTATGATTATAGAATCACTATTTTCGACATGAAATTAATATATATTTTTCTTTTTGTACAATTAGAGAAATTTGAGAACCACCTTTTTTGAACAAGGTGGTAATATTTGAATGTTAGAAGTAATTCAGCAGAATAATAGACTAACATGAAATTGATAAGATATTTGAACTTGAAAATTATTAGTTCTACCATGTAAATCTGGCGATTTTGTCGCGAACCACCTTATATAAGGATTTCCGAATCCAAAAATGAAAGACTAATTTTTAAGGAATATTTTCCAAAGGAGAATGGAAGAGTCATCGTATCATATTTGCCCCGAGTTTCCCATTTAACATATCGAAGAGTTGGGCAAGCTTTTAAAACTATGTGCATCATATCTTTTCTTTTGTTTCATGAACAATCCTTTGTCATGAAAATCACTTTGTCATACTTGAAACCTTCCATAGTAGGAATGACCAGCTTCCCTGTCCAAAACCCTTCACTCATCGCTCTGGCAAGGGGGCAAGGCACTAAGCCGTTTTTGAGCGTCTACTTGCCTTGCTTAAAAAATAATAGTAATTATAATACTCATAATACTCAGTGTCATAAAATATATAAAAGATGTTCTTCTTATAGCGTATTATTTTTTGTATGTATATTTTTCTACAATCAACTATTTAGTAAGATTTTTTAATAGTTCTGGTTCAAATAGTATACAAAACACGACTAAAACTGTCACTTCCAATTTTGTAAGGCCAATGTCGAGTCCTCTTATCTGGAATTCCGAAGCGATGCCCTGAAGCTTCGTCACTAGCAGCCGGCGTATATTTTCCATCTTCCATTTCATTTTTTAAAAAGTTTGTGTGATAGAAAAAGTTGTGAGATTTATCCCTTGAGTCGCGAAGTTAAAGGTCGCCGCTCATTAAAGTCGCTCCCGCTTTAAGACGCCTTTCTACTGTTATGGTACGAAAGCGGTCTTGTTGCAGTTACTACTTCACTTGGAAGTGGGTTAATGGTTTGAGAATTAAGTCGTATGCCACCCTCTTTCTCCAACTGTTGGAATTGTAGAAGGTAATTGATTGAATTTGAGAGATTTTCGTTTTTTTTGTATGCAGTCTTTTGTTTGAGGATTGTTGTATTTGGAGTTATTTCTTATGTAAATCCATCTATAAATTAGTTTGTGTTTTTGTAGAATATTGTAGATAAATCAATCATGTATTCTGTTGAGACGTATATAAACTTTATTAATTTGAAGAATGATAATCCGCATAATTCACAATGCCTTCTTGTAGCTCTCTCCAATTAGCCCTTGTGTAGCTCTAGTGCGAAGATAATTCTGACTAACGTAAGTGTAGCTCTAGTGCGAAGATAACTCTGACTAACCTAAGTGTAGCTCTGTGCAACTTTAATTAAACCCAACTAAATTATTTTCATAAGTACGTTCTTGTATAAATTGATCTCGTCATTGCATACAATACTTGACTAGTGGAGTATTTTGGGCTCGAATACATGCCGGTTCCGATTTTATCAACGTATGCTGAACCTCTGTTAAATCCACGTAGTAATTATATGTAGATGGGATAATTTCATGTAGGCGCACTGATGCAAGTTTAATTCGCCGTGGTACAAACGCCTTGATGCTAAGATCACATTGCTGATTGTAAATTCATGTGTTTTCCTCATTATCTCGCAGTGGTTCAAAATTATTATGGGCCTCATTGCGATCACTATAGTGGATTCGTACCTTTGTCCGTCGTCATTTGCTTTCTAAGTAATTCTCCCAACCAATTTATGATACGAAAAATTATTAGTATTTCTTTTTAACTGATTTTTAACGCTGAAATTATAAAAAATTATATAAAAAAAATATTTTGAAGATTCGACCTGAGGTTGGAGGTAAAAAAAATAGCCGCATGGGTTGGCCTAACAAACTTTTACCCACGTTTATTTTATTTACAAGCATCAAATCATTAAAAAAAGCAAAACAAACCACCGTCGATTAATGGAGTGAGGCAAACCCCATTTCGGTCCTATCTCTTGGGATGCGAACATTAATTAAAGTTTGGTGGGTTATCACTTATCTTTGATGAATTGTAATTATTCGAGCGAAAAACCGCTTCTAAATGATGTTGAAATAAAAAGAGTTTCACTTCGGCGGAATATTTTTGTTCTTGAAGATTGGAATTGCATATAGGTTTGGAGTATTGTAAATTGTTTTAGGATTTTAGTATGCATTTGAGAAGTATTGATAAACTTTGGTATTTGAAGTGGAAGTTTTAAACTTATGTGAAGAATTCGTTACGTTTTGATGCGTATTCCAATGCTGTTTTGGCATTAGTTTAAAATAATTAAAACAAATAGTACAACTCAATTTCGCCTCTATGTTAATCAATAACATACTGCTTTTTCACTTTTACTCTATCTTGGTCTGGAAAAAACTGATCTCCTAGATTTCCAGTCTTTGATTTCTTGAAGACTTTCGAGCTCATGGACTTGGTCTAGCCTACCGGCTGCACCAAGAGGAATAAGTCAACAACTGCTTTTCACTGTTACTATTTCGTTGTAATGTTTTATGCGTATCTCAAGACAGGAAATCTACATCCGATATTATAACACATTGAAAGTAATTCATTTAAGACTTAAGCCAGTGTGGCTCGGAACTGCAGATTTCATCCCATGTTCAATAAAAAAGAAAATTAATGGAATTGTATTTAAAACGAGTATTTTAAGAGCCTTATTTGTTAGCAGCGTCTTTTCGTTTTTGTTGTAATTATACTGCCGCGGTACTCGTGTGCTGTTGACACAAAGAATTCCTTTGTTTGCACTTACAGTTGCTAATGAGTTCCGCATTGTTTCCTGCAGTGAGGTGGTTTTCTAGAGTCTCTTGAATGGTGTGAAGTGCATATGGGAGCTTCTTACCGCACCTAACTGTTGAATGGTTGCGATAAGTGTTTGTTGTAATGTGGATTTCTGTATTTTGTTTAAAAGGACTCGGGGTTGTTTGATCTTTAAATTTTGGTTTTGTGGAAAGTAGTTTGTGAGTAGAATGTTTTGTTTCTGGATTTTTATTTGTTTTCCTTGAGATAATATTGTCAAGAGAAACACTTATCATCCCTCTTCTCTTAATAGAGGTACTTGCTTCTTTTGATATTTCTGTGGTTCGGTAAATTTAACCGTGTGTGATTTTTAGTATAGTAATTTGCGGTCTGCTTTAGACAAATTTTAATTGTTAAAATTACAGGAATTTTTTTTATTTTTCAAAAGTGTGCTCCACTTTGCTAATAATGTTTTAATCTTCTTCTCAGAACCTATTCATTCCTAAAATTTGTTTTTTAAACTTTTGGAAAATTTGTGCCAAAGAAATAGTTAAACTGATAATAGTTTCTGATCTGGTGCAAATCAATGTTGCATTAATACAAGTTCATATAAGGGGTTATTTATTAACTGCATTTTTTACAAGTGTTATTAAGGACCTCTAATGTAACGTCTATCATCTAAACGACCTTACCACTTAGAAAACGAAAGACAATTTTCTTAATAATTATTTAATTTTTCAACAAAATTTCAGGTCTGCCTTGCACATCCACTAAAACCGCCCCTAAATCAGTGACATTGGACTTATATGCACTTATAAGAAGCCTTTTCACCTTTTCCATTCCCGGGTTCACTGGCGACCTATAAACGGCCCGTGCAGTCTAAAAATGTCCGACGAATAATACCACGTGTAGAGGGAGTGTACGTTAAATATGCCCCAAAGTCCCAACGCTGTGTACGATGTCGCCCATAACTTTTGTGTGGGTGCCTACTCAGGTATCGGCTCGTCATATGACTGTGGTTCTAAATTATGACGCCCGTCGCCAATAGCTCTCGTGTAGCTCTAGTTGCGACGATAATTCAAACTAACCACACCATTCCCGGATTCTTTTTCCTTCATCCGACGGCAGCATCATAAAGTAAAAAATAATAATAAAAAATATATATCGGTAGCGTGCGCCCACTCGTAGGAAACACAAGAAGAGGGGAAATCCGGGCAAGCCCCGTTATTTACCCTCCGCCCGTATAGCGAAACACATATATCTAAAAATCGATACCTGTGCCCAAGTCTCTTATTTTATTTATAAATCTCTCACAGTCCTTTTTCTCTACCACGCGACGTATCTCAGGTGGTTCCCTATTTTTTCTTCTTCTTAGCCCTTTTGCGTTCCTTTCCTTTCTTCTTTCCATTGACCGGTGTCCAAAGAAGTTTGAAAAGACTTTGGACAATGGGGCAGTGGTGAGTTGTGAGGAAAGGGGAGAAAAATCGTGTTTCTTGTGTTTGAAGGGTTTTATTTTATCTATATATTTTTTTTCCTTTACAAAACATATACATACACGCCTTGAGAATAGCCTTATTTTCCTTGCTTGCAATTGAAATAGTACTACACATTTTTTTTAAAGAACCCATGCAACTCAAAATATGAATTTTCTAGTCGGTATACTTGCCAATAAGTATTTGAAACATCCTATCTGAATTTTCTCTAAATATTCTCTACTTATATGACAGGTTGATTAAGTACCTGGATTTCTTATTTCTGGAAAACGGCCAAAGAACGCTAGATTTATGAATAGCTAATTGTGGAGACATGCGGATGTGTATCACACAAATTAGTTGTAGTTACAAGATAACCTTTTCATCAAATAAATAAATTATATGACTCAAGTTTAATTATTTCACGTAGTAAAATCATATCTTCTAGTTGTTATTCACCTTTAATCTAGTTTAAAACGACAATCTTAGTAAGAATAATTTGTCTTTGCATAATGTTAGATGTTAAAGATGTTAATCTAATAACTATGCTGTTAAAAACTCTTTCGAGAAATAACTTTTTTTAGTTATTTATATACATGAATCCCTGTTATTTGTATAACATTCATTATCTCTATGCTTGTTTGAGAAATGGCAAAAATATCCCATAAAAATCAGTTATTTTTGCATACATTATTCAAACACATCTCAATGTCAATACATTTCTTCCAGAAAAAAAGCCCACAAAACAATATCATAAAACGATTCACGACCTTCTTACTGTCGACAAAATATCCATACCTTAGAGGACAAAATTTACTTTCATGCACAGATGTAGCAAAAATTTAGTCCATTTTACCCCCGAGGTACGCAATACCTTTTTAAGTCTTCAGCGCCCAAACCTTTCACATAGTTCAGTCGTGCATCCAAACAGCAAAAACCACCCTAGCAATGAACAGCCAGGCATAGGCTTTAGAATAATCGACTATACCAATGCAAATTCCAGTGGCGATGGCTCTAGAAGTACGTGACACCGCGCTTGTGAATGTGCCGGATTTCGGTGGTATGAAGGCTCCTGATCCGGGATGTTAGATGAGAAATACCGGAAAAGGCACGTGTCCGGAATTTATCCCGAATTCTCGCAGCCACTCTTCCCCGCATTTTGATGGGTTTTGGAGACTATTCACTGGTATGGAGCATTGGTTGATAAGGAGCAGTTTGGGGGGGGGGGGGGGATGAAACAGATTTAACGCTTTTTCCTGCTTTGATGAATAAAAAGGAAGATCGATAGGTCATATTAGGTCGCTCGTATATAATATTTAGGCTTTTTGTGTTTAGTGTATGGTTTTGGATTCTAATATCAAAAGGATGAGTTACGGTTGTTTTTCTTAAGGATTTTTCATCATAATTAAACTATTACTTTTTTACTTCTTTTAATTTTTTTATTAGATTATAGCATTTTCTTTAACTTATCGGTTGTGTTAGACCTATGATCTTATTTTATTTACACTCATTAGTCTCTTCATTTTACAATCTTTTTAAATATATTAACTTGATCTAGTTTTACTGGAAATTGTTTAACATTATACGTGTAGCACGACAATTTTTATGGTAACGATAAAATAAGATAGCTCATTATTCATGGGGGGTGAGTTAATTTCCTTTCTTTTAAGGTATCCTTCTATAAAGTAAAGATCAATGCTTCCGGAAAAGAAGTAAATTTGAAATATACCACGTGTTATACAAATAATATATAATCACGGCTTCAATAGATATGTAGCACCATTGTAATGAGTTTCCAATATCGCGATAATCAACGTCAACACAAAGTAACTCCTTTATTTATATTTAGTTTTCAACAAGTCGTTTTCACAATGAATAACCACCTCATTTTCACATTTTGATACACTCTTATGAATTTCTCCAACTATCCCTGATATATATTTACAATGAATATCCACTCTCCACTCCCACAAAACTAAAATTGCTTGCTTAAGCCGGAGGACTCTCCAAGATCCTCCATGTATTGCCATCGACTTGCTGATCTTTTCTCAACGCATTAACGTCTTACTAGCCGAGCCAATTTGAATTGCAAATGCTTCTCGGGGTAAAGAATATTACGTGGTCTTGTCAATGTGTATCCCAACACAAGATAATTCACGATAGCGAAGAAAAATAAGTTCCTTTTCTGATTATAGCGGAACAGAGAGACGGAAGAGAAATTTCTATGTTGCTAGTTTATCATGTTCTGTAAAACGAAGGAAACTGACTGTTTTTTTTTAAAATATCCATCGTTATTTAAAATTTGGTTTTGTCTTAAATTTGTTATTTCTCAAAATCATTTTTAAAGCTTCTTATACCAGATTCTTGAAAATTTCTCTCAGTTTGTGTGTAATTAAAATGTAATATTATTAAAATTCTGTTTATGATAAAAAAAAATTTCAACTCATGTTACTTACTTTTAAAACAATTTTTGAGTTTCTATTATCTATTATGTACTCGTACTCCACCACCGTATTTTTCTTGCTAAAAAAACATTTAGTTGAATGAAAGGGTTTAAAAGTTCCTGGGAAAAACATAGAAACTATAGCAGCTAATAACATTTCTTTGAAAAGGCGCAAAATCATCACTTCCTCGGGGAAGAGAAACAAGCTTCTGGACAGTGTATGGCACACAGCATCTTTGCAATGATCTTGTCAGCGGTCTTTTTTCTTGCTTTTTTACCACATTACTTATTTTTTGGTGTTATTACTCTTTCTGTGGGAGCTGTACAGCTTCCTTTAAATAGCTTCTGAGCTCCCTTTGTTTTTGGAGGCTGCAAAAGGGATATGTTTGTATAGGAGTTCTTTCTTGTAATAAGTTTCATTGATCCCCTTGCAGTAGTTTAACTTGCGGAGGAGTGTTCACACCCGGGTAGCTGGTGTTATCGACTATGGAGTTTTCGGCTTTTTCTTTTTGTATTAGCGATATTTGTTTAAGTACTTGTTGGCTGATGGCTAAATGTAAGATGGTACTTTTGAAAAGTACCATCCTTACCTTTTGCCTAAAAACATCCAAATAAACTAATTGAGTTACGTGTGTTGGTATAATTTAGGAACACTTCAAAAATTAATTACAAACAATTGTATTTTAGAAAAATAAAATACTTATGTATTTAATTAATACTGATGCTAACTAAATTTGAACGTGTTATTTGTATGGAATTGTCAGTAACGCATACATCTTTGAAGTCTTAGGGGGAAAAACGTGCCCTTATGCTGATGCAGGTGGCATCAAACTCTAGATACCCATTAGATGCTTTTCTCGCCCCAGCTATTTTTCTTCAACATTATGAAACACAGTTTCAGTTCCGCTCCTCCGGAATAAAAATCGTTACTAATTTATACCTAAACCT
Source organism: Oedothorax gibbosus (assembly GCA_019343175.1). NCBI lineage: Eukaryota > Metazoa > Arthropoda > Arachnida > Araneae > Linyphiidae > Oedothorax > Oedothorax gibbosus. The sequence goes on from CM033279.1 coordinate 21,162,382, forward strand.
ATGCACACTGTCTATTTAGCCAACCAACGGTTTACCAGAACCTTAGAGGAAGTCAAACTAACCTTTCTCATCCTCAAATTTTTTTCCTGCGCCTCCCAAATCTCCCGCGTGATTTCTCCCAAACAAAGTGGTAATTTAACAGGACGGACGGCGAATTACTCTTCCGGATATGAGGGGCGTTCCCGCCTAAATCGGATGCGCCCCCCCTCCCCCATGTTCCAGGGGCGGTCATTTTGTGTCGTCTGGCCATCGATCGCGTTGCCACCGATTAAAGATATCTTCGGGGCTTCTTTTCGCCGAAGATGGGGTTGTTGCCTTTTCTTCTTCCCCGGCAGACCCCTTGGCTTCTATACGGGATTTTTTTTTCTCCCGGGTATTATTCCGGGCTCGTTTCGTAGTTTTGGCACGGTTTAGATCGGGTAGTTTTGTCCGGGCGCCCTTGTTTGGCGAGTTTGGTTAGTTGGATTTTTTTTGTGTCGTTTTTTTTTTATCTATGAGGTTAAGAAAGCTTTGATGAGGTGGGCGGGGAGGGGGGAGGAGGAGGGGTATCGAATAGATTAATATTAATATTATTTTTGTGGGAACTTCAGGCTTTATGGTCCGGTTATTTATGTTGTTTGTTACAATGTAAAATACGAACAATGTCAATGTGTTATTTTAAATTTGATGAATGAATTTATTGATAAGGATGTTTTTTCTCTAAACTTTCTATTATTCTGTGGTTCGACATTTTAAAAATAATTTATTTAAGACTTACACCTTAAATTTATGCTTTAAATCTTGTTTAGATGCCTAAACAAATTTTTTAAAATTTAAACTCTACTAATCCGTAAACTAAAATTAGCGAATATTGCTAGTCCTATATTCATTTTGATGTATTTTGTTGATAAGGATTTTTTTTCTGCAAATGTGTGAACCGTTTCATTTTATTTTTTAGAAATTCCTGAACGAACAAGATCAGAAAAATGTCCAGTTAAGAAAGTTATTAACAGCTGTAGCGAACTTCAGGCAGAAAGGAGATTTCAACAAAGAATTAGAAGCTAGAGGTAATAACTTATCTGCTTTAAAAAGGCATATTTAGCATCTGGATAAAAGATATTTCCATTTTCTTTGTTGCAGAGTTTTTAATAATTTTAAAATTTATAAGGTACTATTAAAAGTAGTAATAGTTTTTCCTTTGATGAACAGATATGTCTGAAATATTGTATTGTAGTATTGTATTGTACAATAACGTAGTATTGTATTGTACTGTAGTATTGTATTGTACTGTATTCATTATTGTAGAACTGAACTTGTATAGCTCTAGAAATCTGGATGAAAATTTCCTTCACTCCGAATATCAATTTAAAGCTTTTTGATGTATTTAAGATTACCAAAGGTATTTTTATAACTATATTTTTAAAGAGTGTCAAGCATTAGATAAAAATTTATTTGTGACGAAGTCTCAAAATCTAGTGAATTATTTGACAATCCCAAAATAATGCAAGACTTGTGTGTCTAGCCTATTTATACATCATCCTGTAACAAATATTTCCATCGCATTTAACTTTCTGTGGTGTAGTCGGTACCTGGGAACTATTTCTTTTAATATCGACCGTTATAGTAGAGTAGAGTACGATCAGAAAAGGAAGCCGAATTGGGGAACGCTTATAGTTGTCTAAGTGGAAAAAAGCATATGACACTTTCCTATAAAAAATAAATTTCAAAATCTGAATATATTTTTTATTGTGTAAACTAAAACCTATTTTGTATTCCCTTTTACTGACTGCTCCGTTCGCATCAATCGCTTCCTCGTGCGATTGAAAAGCAGAGGCATAATGTGACATGGGAGGAAAAAAATAATTCAATTGGCGATTCTCGAGCACATGCTGCCTCAATCTGAGCTAGCAACATCAGCAATCGGCAAGTATGACAAAGCTGCAACTCGACGAATTTAGAGTAAAAAGAAATTGAAAAGGCAGCATCGGCCACATCATTCTTCATGTGGTTATCAAATAATAATTTCAATTTACATACCTTTAAAGCCATAAATAAGCATAAGGCTCCAGTAATTGCGCTTAGTATATAACTAAAGAATGATGGAAAGCGAAAATAATGACTGGGACTTAAATCAGGCGCCGATATCCCTTCGTAGTTACTGCATTTATGCGTCTTTGGAAAGACCACTTTATCCTAGAATTTTGTCGCCTTTCCAATGCTATACTGTTATACTAAAATTTAAAACAACACTTATTTATTAATCAAGCTCATTTCAGAGTTTTCTATTGGAACATTTTTATATTTTATGTTCCATTAGAGTTGCAAAGCAATTAAGTTTAAATGTTTTTTTAGAGGAGTCTCATCTTAACCATGATTTTTTCCCCTTATGACTTGAAAATAGCGTCATTCTATGTAAGCAGATTCTGCATAGCAACTATGTTTTTTCCAGGCATCTGAAAGATGGTATTTTAAATTTATTACCGATTTAAGAGAAATACCATGAATATACTTTTATTTTCTAGCAGTGTTTAATAGAAAAAACTTTTGATTTTGACGAAAAAGGCAGAAAGCACTTTTCACAACCAACCATTCTACTGTGGAGGAATCTAATCCCTCTTCCACACACAGTGCTCGGCGTCCGTTGAGGCGGAATTCAATTTCAAAGTCCTTTGCTCTCTTCAAAGAACTCTTTTTTTTCTTTTTCTTGTAATATAGTAGCGAAGAAGTGCTCCGGAGCTTTGCAGTTTCTGATGTCATTTCTATTGATCACTGAAAAGTTGCGATGAGCCCGACATCGATTAACTATTGAAGAAAGATCCTGGCTCTATGTTTAGCTGGGATTGACACTTTTTTTTTTATATATTTTTTAATTCTTTTGATATTTTGTTGTTGAAAATTTCGAGTAACTTGGTTTTAATGTTAGTTTCCATCTGTATGCTACATCTTTTTGGCATCACTAGGAAAGGTTATACATATTTTGGTGATATGTTACATTACTAGCTACATTTTTTTTCAATTTTAAAAATTTGATACAAATTACTTCCAACGTTACTGATTTTTAGTTAGTTTCATAACTTGGGAAACTTTTTTTTTATTTATTTACAATAAAACACAAATACTTTATCTCGAAATAAAAGCAGATTCCATAAGTTTTAAATAAAAAAAAAATCGGGTAATTTTACGATTAAAAAACATTTAACTGGTCACCTGATGTGTTTTAAAAATTGGGAAATCCTATCAAGTATATTTGAAGAGATATAAACATAAAAAAAATTATATAAAAATATCCTCCTCCCAATCAGTGATTTTGCTAAACTCGAGGTTTTCTAAGAAACTTATTTCCTGGCATTAAGCAATACGTATGAATTATGTGTCAATTTAAAATAACATGAAGAATACATGATGTTAAATTTATGCTTCTGTTAATAATTTCATACAATTTGATGTTTTTGTTCAAAGTGATATTTTAAAACTTACTATGATTAAGTTTAAACAGTCTGAAAGTTTTGCATTAGGTAGTGACGATGCATCGGTATGCGAACAATCCAATTGTAGGTTTTGTCAAGGTTTCTAAATCTCTCATCAAAGATTTAACGATTTACCATCCCATTTAAGAGCAGTCTGCACATTCCTCCTTTTGCGCCCCTAATTATGACGCCCCTCTCTCACAAAAGGAAATTCTCCGATAGACATTAAAGCGGCTGGTTGCTGAGCGAGCGAAATGCACCCCTCGTTATATGCCAACTTCACCATGGGATATGAGGTTGGAAAACCCTAACGTTGGTTCGACAGAATTGTAACTGAAGTTTGGCCAGAAACTAGTTTTTGACTAATTTGCATTAAACTAGCAATGAAATGTTTTATTTTATAAGAATAACTTTGTAATAAAAATGCAAGTAAAAATGATTCTATCTACATTATATAGTTAAAATATGTTTTTTAATACATTACAGTGTGGAATCTATTTATCAGCGAAAAAATCCGTCTCAATTTGAGCTCTGAATATTAAATTCTTATTGTTTGCTTAATAACGAGAATATGACTTAGTTTTATTTTTTAAGTAAAAAATTATAATAATTTATGTTCCTAATAAACCCTATGTCTTTATTATCCTATTAAATATTAATTTGCTAAACCGTTATATTAAAATAGCTTGGTGTGTGGAAGTTTAACTTAGAATTAAACGGTATGCTTTGAATTTTTTTGCTTGGTTTTTGCGACTTTTATCATTGGTGGAGGCGGTTTTTGTGATAGTTAATGTCAGTTACCAATTTATTTTCCAACCAAGTTTTATTTAAAATCTCTCTGAAGTCAGTTACAGCTTTGTCATCCTAATCGAAGCGAAATCTCTACGTGTCCAACCCTTTGAGAATTCTGAGGTTTCTGTTAACTTTATAACGGAGCCTTTTATGTCCTGTTGTCATTGTTTGTCACAAGTGCTATCTTCTAAGTGCTTATGAGGGTACGGGATTAGAATTAAAAAAAAATTGCATTTTATGTAACTAGATCCATTGTATGTCTTGTAGGACAAAGCAGTTGACTTTTGGCTAATGCTGCTGCGTACTTAGGTGTTATTAACTTTGTATTTGAACACATGTGCTGTTAGTAGCATGCTTAAAAGGATATCAGAAAGGCATTATATTTGTCCATTTATTCGTCTTGAGGATTTTAAATAGCATCTTTACTTTCATCAAATTATAAGGTTTTTGAAAAATTGGTCATCCAAAATCATAGATTTGGTAGCTACCATAGCGCTTTTTATTTTTTAAAGTGATTATTGAAAGTCGTTTAGTGTAACACACCCTTAGAATTAAGTTTCCGTGTATAAATTAATTTAATATCAGAAAAAACATGTGAATTACCATCTTTCTTAAGTCCACTAATCATCTATAATTAATCTCAGGATGTTGTGATTCGTTGTGCTCCAGCTGGGAAATGTTTCGACTGTCCTTGTCTTGTTTTGTACTAAGGAGCGCTCGTTTATAACACCGCTGTCAAGTTTTGAGATATCCATCGCATCTATGAATCATACTAGCTTAGTTTCTTATCTTTCATTTATCTCTTCATTAACATCCAGATTCTTCATAACTTAATTTTTTTTACCGCTGTATCAGTCTGGTAGTGCGAAAGACTATCACCATGTAAACATTCTGGTATTGCAAAATTTATTTTAATATTTGCTTTCTTACAAACAGAGGCCCTTAGAGATATTTGAATTGGGTGCCATTTGGTAATGCCCTAATCAAATGCCCTCTCTTACATGTCTTTCCTTTTTTAAGAATTTATTTTGGTCTTAGTTTAATGCCCTTTTTTTAAAGCCTATTTTTCAGCGACCCTTGGTAATGTCTCTTCTGGCACCCGAGGGCACTCAGAAAAGACATTACCACATCAAAAGGCTTGCTTACAGATTTTCATATAATAAAGACACATTAATGTAACGAATTCTATTAAATTTATTCAGATAAATTTTCATAAATCCATCCATATTCTTTGGCCTTAAAATAATGTTTGCAAATGGATATTATATTTCGTTTTATTTTTAAAACTTTAGTTTACAAACAAACGAATAAATAGTAGCTTAACAGAAGGAAAAATATTCCAGAATAAACTGTACTCTGATGGGATAACATTCTAAACCCAATACGGCTTAGCCTATTTGTTCTCCATTCCACTGCATCTTTTCCGACGCATCCATTCTCACTGGCCATCTGCAGAATAAATGGCATAAATTTTGAGAAATATATATTTTTTTTTTCATTCTTTCCGAGTCGGAGAGTTGGTTTTTCAAAATTCGAAAAAAGCGATTTGGAAAGATTCCAAAGCGTTTTTGTCACTTAAAGTAAATGGTTCTCCGGACGCGGTTAGCTACCCAATACGAATAACCAACACGTGTTTTTTTTTCGTTTTCATTTTTTATGGATGAAAAAACTTTAAAGCGATCGATGAGTGAAGTATTTCTGATGGTTGGGTCCTGCAATGAATGTTGTTTTCAGATAGGAGGTATAAATAATGAGCAACTTGATAGAGTTGTCAAAAGATGGAAAAGAGCTTTAGTATCCGTTAACTTATTTCTTCAAGATCCGGTATCCATTAACGTCGGATTGGCCACGAAGAGAAATTTGTCATCCGTTTGCAATAAATTTTATTTCTTTTGTGAAAAATTTCTTATAAAAGTATGTCAAAATGATAAGTTCTGAAAGAAATGAAATTACTTAATACCGGAACAACATCTAGATTTGACGTTTCAGATTAAGATCTGATTTTGATATGTAATATATTTTTTATTCAATTCTGCTGAAACCTCTACACATACTACTAAATAAAGCAAATCATAATAAAAATAAATTGAAACATTGATTGTTAATTAACAGTAATAAGTAATCATAACTTTGCAGAAATATCATTTACTGTGGAAATATCTGAAATCCCTTAACGTCAGGGAAGTAATAAAATAACAAAAAATCAGGCGAATTGAATCTTAGATTTTGCAAATGGTTCCTTATCTCCAAAATTTTTCAATGGTTCTTCATGCTAATGCGTGCACATCGCAATCTGTATTCTTAAATCCTAAACAATTTTGAACTTTTTTGTGTCCAATCTATAACAAAACCTAGAATTGTTACAGGATACCTGACAAATTTTTAACCCTTCTTACGACCAGGATCGATTAAAGAGTACTAAGTAGAGCTCTTGCTTGAAATGTTAACTAGACATTGACGCAAGACAACTCGGCTAGAATGAAAAATCACATAAAAAGTTATTTTATTCACACCAGACCCCCTAATGCTACAAAACTGGAGGTGGACACCGCCTAATTGCCCACCAGGCCAGGGACTGACTTACAACTTTAGGGACCCTGGCACAAGCAAATTTCGGGGCCCCCAAACATACCTCTATAAAATATTCGTGTGTATTTTTCTATATTTCAGTGTTTACCAAAAAAAAAATAGCCGAACTAATTTGATTGGAAAGCATGCTTAACCCCCCCCCCCAAAAAAAAAAAATTTTAATTGATTAATTCTGAGTTTAAAACACAATTTCATAGTCAACTTTTGTTCATGAATTTAATTTTTTTGCATACTTCATATTAAAAATTTAAGTTTGGGGGCAGTTATATTGAACATAAATGCTCATGAAGAAGATTTGGGGGCCCCCCTTAATGTGGTTGCCCTGGGCACGTGTCCCGTTTCCCCTGCCGAAAATCAGGCCCTGCACCAAGCCTGATCTGACCCTAACATAACCACGTAAAATGCAGTGAAAAGTCCTAACTTCAACTTCAATAAGGGACCATTCCCGATTCTTTGGCTGTACCATTGCACTATTTCATTATTTTGAAATAGTTTACCTTTTAACACAACTATAAATAAGTAGTTTCTTACATGTTGTATAAGAAAACAGCCCTAAATTTAAATTTATTGTTGAAAATCAAGTATGATACTTTCGTTGAATATTTTATTTCATCTTTTGAAAATGGGGATTTAAATTTGGGTTATGTTTAGAGTAAATATTTAATGTGGATACTTATTTCGAATCTTGAGATGATGTGTAAGTGGCTTACAAATAAAAAAAAATTCTATAACGTGCATATTTAAATATTTCCATTTAAATATAGTACATGTTCCGTTTTATACCTCCATTAATATAAAACGACCTTATGTAATGTCCAGAAAGGAAATGTAAAGTGCTTTTGTTTCAATATCTTTGTCTCTTAATTCTGAATGAACCAACCGCTTTATAGGCTAGATTGAAAAGTGGAAGACATTTATTTACTGCACATTATTGCTTTCTTTACAAAAATAAGTTACTATTGAGTAGCATATTTTGTAGTAATGATATGGGTTGTTGTATATTAATCAGTTATGGCTATCAATTGACCATCAACGTCCAAAATATCCTCATTTAAATGCGACTTTGAAATAACGTTATAGACCGATTACTAAAAAGCGTTTGTTAATAATTTACACATGGCTACATTTTTTTATTGCTTAGTATTTTATAACTGATTTTAATTATATTTGGGTCACCGATTCTAAATATGAAATGGAGTTGTAAAATTGGAGTATGCTTAGAGTAAATATTTAATGTGGATGATGCGTAGTTAGAATCTTGAGATGATGTTAATCGCTTACCAATAAAACAATTTTCTTGATAAGCTATATATGTCGCCAACAGCCGTGTAGCTCTAGTGCGACGAAAATTCATCCTAACTTAACCTAGGGGTGTGGGAATATGGTGATCGACGCAAAGATTACGGCGCCTAGGAAACTGAAGTTTTTTTCTCTCTAATGGGGCTGCAATATTGGCGGCTAAGCCTTTGCACACTCGGCATATTCCCCAGAACTAAGAGCCATTTTTTTGTGGCACCAACTAGGCGACTCTCGCTACTAATTTTGACGCTCAGATTGCAATGAATCTGAGCTCTCTGTGTGGATGTTAAAGTATGCCAAGATTCAATTTTTCCGAGAGAACCCAAACCAATTGGGTCCTCAAGGGATTTTTTACATGCTACATAATTATATGACATGCGTACCGACCATTTTTCCATCCTGAAAATCTGCGGACTCAGCCGATGATCGAACCCGCAATATTGGGCTTATAAGGCGGGCATGTAATACTCCACAGCCACTTAGCCGACAAACTCAATCTTTACACTGTGTATTTCTCTCTCTGTGCAGCCCTGCATTTGGAGTGCGAGTGGGAGGAGGTGCGCTCGGAGGCGATGCAGCGCAAGCGTCAGCTGGAGGGGATGCTGAGCGACGGCCGCAACTTCGACGAGAGGCGCCGCGACGTAGAGGCTTGGCTCGGACAGCTCACGGCTCGCCTCCACTCCATGCCGCCCGTGGGGCAGACCCTCGACATCCTGGAGGCGCAGCTCAGGGAGCAGAAGGTATATTTGACACAAGAATTTCATAAAATTACAATTCTTTATTAGGGTAATTCCATGCAAAATTATCCTTTCTGTAGTGTAAGTCATATGTGTAAAAAGTGATTATCACTACAACTTTTAGCCTCAATGAAAAAAAATAGTGGAAGAGCTGATCTACACTTATTAAAACTAAATAATGTTACGTGCTTTATTTGATTTGATTTATATTTCAAATTTAAAAAGCTTTTATTCTCCTCTCAAAATTGTGACTTGCACTACTATATAATGGAATACACTACTATATAGTCTTAACAGCATACATATCAAGACAAACAAAGAAAAAAAAGTCATTCATAATATTTTAGTCATCAAGTGCATTATGAGATTACTGGGAAAACAATACAAGCTAATAAATGGCACTGGACACGATAAATTTTGGTTTGAGTGGATATTATCCTTGTATACACCCTCCCCCACCCCTATAAACGCTCTTTCTTTTCTAAAAATTCAAAAAAAAAAAGAGTATGGTGGTAATTTATTGTGTAGACTTGACCATTTCTTATATTTAGTGTCATTTACAAAAGCTTTTCGTAAAACAGCGCAGAATTCACAACATTTGACACAATTTAAATTTATTTTTAGACCCCATTCAACTTTCCAAATTCCGATTCCTTTTTGATAGTTGTATGTATGCGAATTTGCTGTTGGTTTACATACCTTTATATAAGTTTAAAAAAAAACATGTGGCTGAGATTTACAAATATTAATAGCTTATCTTTTAACACAATAATAAAATAACGCTAGTTTCTAATGTGTTGTATAAGAAAACAACTCTTAACTTTAATTTATTGTTGAAAAATCAAATAATATGATGCTTTCGTTAAATATTCTATTTCATCTCTTGAAAATGGAGTTACAAAATTGAAGTATGCTTAAAGTAAATATTTAATAAGGATACGTATTTAGAATCTTGAGATGATGCGTAAGTGGCTTACAAATAAAATAATTTCTAAAACGTGCATATTTAAATATTATCATTTAAATATGGTACATCACATGTCTCGTTTTATAACCCCATTAATATAAAACGACCTTATGTAATGTCTAGAGAGGAAATGTAAAGAGCTTTTGGGTTTCAATATCTTTATGTCTCTTAATTCTGAACTCACTAACAGCCTTATAGGTTAGATTGAAAAGTGGGAGCCATTTATTTACTGCTTGTTGTTGCTCCTTTAGAAAGTTGTTACAATTGAGCAACACATTTTGTGTGTAGTAGGGGTTTGTTGTATAGTAATCAGTTATACTGCAAATTGCCCATCAATGTTCTAAGTATCCTCATGTATAAATGCGAAATAAGACTTCAAAATAACATTATAAAGACCAATTACTAAACGACGACTGTTAATAAATTTGACAGGGCTACATTTCTTTTTATTGTTTAGTATTTTAGAACTGATTTTAGTTATATTTGGGTAGTTGATACTATATAAGAAATCAGTTTTCCCTTTTTTGTGTCAAACCCAAAATTTTGTGTGTTCCCAAAAAAATGTGTCTTACGTAGTTTTTAATTCTGAACACTAATCTGGTTTGTGGTTTTAGATCTTATGGTTTTGTCACAATAAGACTTTTTTTGTCTATAACTTGTTTCAAATAAAAGAAAAGTTTTATTCTGAAAAACCCGTTACAGGTTGCGAAAAGCTGAAACCAGACTCGTGTTCCTCAACAAAAACTGTTATATAAAAAAACCGTTCTAAACTCAATTTTTTTTTTATTTCGAGCACATTTGATTCACATTTTTTGACGTAAAAAAACTTGAATATATTATAAAAAAAGTAGAGCTATTCGAGAAAAATTGGTTTGATTTCCTAATTAGAATCAGCCACCCAAATATAACTAAAATCAGCACCAAAACGTCCTGTGTTATGATCACTATATATAAACTGATTAAAAAAAATGAATGAAATATTTTAGAATGCGAGTTGAGGTCAGTCGAAGCAAAATTTAAAAACTTAATACTGAGGTCATTCTTGTTCTTTTTAAATGATTACAAGATACTTTTACGCATTCGGGGGGATTGCACGACAATGTGTGATGATCTACGGATTCAATATTGTCTTTTTTCATAGGAGACAGTAAAAAAAAATCTTTCATCGTGATTGTTAACTGTATATTGTGTGTTTTATTTCAGAATTTGCAGGCAGAAGTGAGCCATTGGAAAGGAGCCGTGGAAGGAGTGACCAGGACAGCTCACAAAATAGCAGCTGACTGTCCCCACGACGATGCTAATAGACTTCGAGCCATTGCTGACCGTATCAACCAGCGGTATACAGAACTCGCTATTGGGTAAGTATCTAGTTGTTCTATTCATATTCTGGTTCAGATATAATTTATTATACCTTTTTGGCGAGGAAAGATTTCATTAGTAATTAAATTGATTATTATAATCGTGCAAACTCATCTTAAAAAGTTAAAATGTATCCCTGATAGTAAGATTTAGTTGTTGTTACTAAACCTTTATGAGCTAGCAACAGCTAGATCTGGTCCATGAGTCCATGTATTTTTCTAGCAAAGTCAATAACAAGAAGTGCAGATGATTTAAGTTCTTCTAAACCTAGACCCCATGCAGTCTAGGATATGCTCCGGAGAGGCTGGCTGAGTTATTATATCAAGATTTAGTATAGTAGCTAAGTATATTCGAGATGTCTACAAGAATTTTTTTCGGTCCCGTACAGCGTCCAGTCCCGTGGCAAGGCATTGCTGGGCGCTCTCAACTCTCTTCAGCAGCTGGACAAAGCGCTGGATCGCTTCTTGGCGTGGCTGTCTGAGACGGAGTCCGCATTAGAGCTACTGGAAGCCGAGGAAGAGAAGTACGGACCAAGAGACGACTTCCACCACAGGGGATGTCACGAACAGATCAGGGTAAGTCTCTTTCGCTTGATTCGAGAGGGATACTCGGAGTTCTCTTACTCGACCTACGCTGGTTGTGGTTTTCTTGGTACTTTCAATATTTGGAAATATAATGCAGAAGGTGAAATAACAAATTCTATCAATAAAACTCTCCGTCTTTAGGGAACTGGTGCATTTTAAGTCTGCTTATGGTCCACATACCTATTGCAAGTTCAGTTTTGTGCCAGCAAGTCGTGTAGGTTGCGTTGACACTTAAGGGATTAACTAGATTATTATTCTAAAAAATTGGTTTTTGTACATTGGTTCGCTTGTCTATTTATCGGAAACCACTCAGAACTAAGCGAGATACGGACTTCAATAGTTCCTAGTACAGCTGTGGAAAAAAAGTACCCACTAGTGATTATTTCAGCCGTTATTCATCCTATAGAATCGGACCTTTTTGACTTGAACAAATAACATTCTGAGTTAACCCTTTCAGTCCCAGTGATGCCATTTGGCATCATCATGTTTCTGATCATAATTTAAAAAAAATAATAGGGCTGACATCTATTGGGATTAATAAAAAATAATTTCTTTTAGAAAAAAGTTTGAAGAATCGAATGATGTGCTTTTTGATATCATAAATGGTTATAGACGATCAGAAAAAAAATTCTAAAATGATGATGCCAAATTGTCATTGGGACTGAAAGGGTTAACTAATAACATATTGTTATAATATGTTATCTGAGTATAATATATGTTATCTGACTATAATATATATCTCAGTTATGTAATAACATATTGTTATAATGAACAGTAACAATAACATTTTGAACAAATAACATTCTGAGTTAAACGCATGACACAAAATTTGCATAAGGGGCCGTCTTCATATTAAAAATGTTACGAAATTTAAAATTTCCAATAGCAACACCCAACTTTAATAACTTAGAAATATTAAGCACCCCCGAAAACCCCTAAATCTAAGTTTTTTTTACATTTGGATGAATATTTGACGAGTTATTCAATCGATTCACTTGTGGACCTTTGGGGGACCACGTCTAAAATGACTAGCGTAGCCTGTAGGTTTCTTGAAGGACGAAAACTATACTTAAGGTAATATATCTTGAAGAAGGGGCCCTAAGAGGTATGTAAAAGTCAATAAGGATAAAACCCTCATGTTATTTTAAGCCTACTTTACATTTGTTTAACTCGAAAAAAAAATTAAAAAATAGAAAAGTATAGGTATTGACATGGTAAAGAAGTCAGTCTGTCTGATCGTAATTCCCTGACAAAATAGGTTCTATCCGTCGGATCTTAGGAATTATTTTTTATTTATAAAAGGTATGATTGCAGATAGTCTATTTTCACACTTTTTGTTCTTCTGTCAGTACGTCCGCACAGACATCTGTCCTCTTGTCAGTCGACGAATGACCCATTAAATTAGCATTGAAATTTAATTTTTTGTCATTTAAATTGCTGTTGCCACATCAATAATATCACGTGAAACCCTAATTAAAATTAAAATTTTAAGGAATATTAATTTTTCTCTTATAAATCGGTTTGCAATGACGTCATAAACTATGGCACAATGTGATTTTTTGAATCTTCATTATTTGTTTACTAAAAAGCGGCCGAGAGCGTAACTTTTTTTTTCGCTCAAAGAGCTAATTGGTATTTAATTAATTTACATTTCTTCAATTATTAATGCAATTTGGAGTTTTTTCATGTTTTATTACTAAATATTTTGGAAATATCAGGTTTTTGCAAATATTTTTGTTGTTGATACTTATTTAAGTATAAGAATCTCACGTCATTTAAGGCGACATTTTCCAAACATTGGCAAATGTCAAGGAAATGATGCTACAGGATTTGACTCATTCAATTTTACATAATTATTGCTCAAACTGCAAATAAATTTAGCAAATGATAAAGATTATTTATTTTTAATTTGCGAAAGAAAATTAATAAAAGTAGCCAATTTTTAGCGTTGAAATGTTCAAATTGCAACTGAATGCTTGATTTTTCTATATTTGTTCTAAGGTTATAAATCTTGTGCGGAAGTGGTTATAGGTGACAGTTACTGTTACTAATACACTTGTGTTTCAACGAATTCATTCAAGTATTTAAATAACGGCAAGTGTAGGCTTTTTAATTCTTTTAGAACTTCTCGTTCCAATAACAAGTTTATTTCTGCAATAAAGTTGGAATATTTTAATTTTACTAAGAAACAATCCGCAGAAAAAAAATTGTTGAATATCATGAATCAACATTAAAGACATCTGTTGTGTCATAATATAGAATGTTCAAGGTCTTTATTTAAATTTTCCTTTTTTACAAGGTGGTGTTTGTTTATCAAGTTCATATTTAATCTCGTATACAACCCCCTAAGGGGTAATCAAAAAGTATTTTGTGATTTATTCAGCAAATTATGGATAAAATTTTTTAAAAATTGGGATTTCGCTTAAACTTCATGTCTTAAATTCATTTCTGTAAAAATATTAAGGGGTTTCTATTAATAATTTTTTTTTAATTAAAATAATAATTATTTAAAAATATATAAAATTGTTTTAAATACCCCAATAGTGTATGCATTTTGTTTAGGTTATTTTTATTACTATTCAGTAAAAAATTCATTTCATTATCTTAATTATTTATAGATTGGGATAGTTTTATGTGCAACTCATTTAACATTACGGCCTCTAAACTTTGCATGCCTCTATCTCAACTAATAATGCTTAAAAACTAACAAAACTTGGTATTTCGAATTAAAATTTGTCATAGATTTGAAATATAAACCCAAAAAGTGGTTTTTATTGAAAATTTCGAAGTTGGTAACATTTTTAATATAAAGACAGCCCTTTATGCAAATTTTGTGTCATGAATTAACTCAGAATGATATTTGTTCACAAATTCAAAAAGGTCCGATTCTATAGGATGACTAACGGCCGAAAAAATCACTAGTGGGTACTTTTTTTTCCACAGCCGTACCTGTCGAACGTCATAATAAGGTTTTCGAGAAAATCGCACATGCGCAAAGGGTAGCTTCCATAATTTTTTTTAGGTTTTAAAGTTATTGAAATTACCTGATAGGGTATATATACTTAAAAAATTTATTGTTTTATTGAATTTTAATTGTAAAAGTTGTGTGGTGTTCTCCACCACTAGTTTATCTGTTAAAATACTGACATTAGGCCAGTAGGAATTAAGGCTATTAAGCTTACTTTTTTAAAAATGAAAATAGGTAAGATTAAGTGCATGTTTTTGATAGTAATTTAATTAAGGATTTCAGTCATGGGGATTAACGTTACTAACATATTTTGCGCGGAATTTTCATGATGCAGAAAGAGTATAAGAGTATAAAATCTATTGTCTACGGTAAAGCAATGATTGAATTACGACTATTTTTGTTGATTATTATCAAAGACAAATGACCGTTTTACAAAGTTAGTTTTTTTTCTCTTGTAATTAAATTACATTGGCCTTTATCCAAGTGTAATTAAGTTTTTTAATAAATATACCATTTGTACTCCTGGATAAATGAAGAAAATAGTTCTAGCAATAAAACTCATTTCTGGTTAAGTGAGAGGCTCTTCTCAGTGTAATTGCTGACGCCATGAACTTTTATTTAATTCCAAGTTGCCAATTCGCCGTATCAGTAGCATTATTTTCTTTCTATTCGAACTGGTAAGCCAGTGTTAGAGGGGATATAAAACGATTTTATGCTTTGTCTTCAGTATTGCGGGGATTAATACTAGAAAACTAAGAAGTTAAAAAATTCTTTTTAATAGTGGATGTTAATAATTATAAAAAAAAGGTTTACTTTGCAAAGTATATAATAAATGCATAATATAATATAACGCATAAATAATTAATATGCTATTAAAAGCTGAGTTTGAATTTCGAAAGGTAATAGTTGTAACTTACTTTCACTTTCCAGTATTTTTTGCAATATTAACTTTAACACATCGAGTGGCAGGCTATCGATGTATCGATGTAACATTATCGTCGATAGAGTCTAATGTGAAAAAGAAGGTTCTATCTTTGAACCAATCATTAAAATAAACAAGTAGGTTTGTAACAGAATCTGTCACTTAACTCGCTTCCACACAACAATTGTGTTTAACAGGTAAAAAGGCGCCAAACACAACATTAATTCTATATTTAACATTTACAAGCTAAATTTGGCTAGTTTCATTTATTTTATTTCGAAAATTCAATAATTATTACTTATCGTTTGCAAAAATTAATTTATATTTTAAAGAATAAATATGTCATATTCCTAGCTTTTAAATAGAATGAAAACATTTCATATCAACATACAAGGATTCCGTAGTGAAATATATTTGACGTCATTTCAAACTGATCGATGTCGCAAAAATAAATTTATTTTAATTTATTGTCTAAATAAATTTATTTTAATTTATTGTCTAAAAGAATTAAAGTTTCTCGAGCGATTGTTGCGAATGGCACATGTGATTTAATTCTAATAAAAACAGGGCCTTTAGCTATTTGTAATTCAAAGTTTTAAACGCCAAAATTAACTATTTTCATTAATCTTCTTTCTCAGATTTAATAATTAGACTTGATCGTTTGCTAAATTTGTTTGAAGTTCGAAGAATAATGATGTAATCTTTTTAATAAATTCCCATTTACATTTCTTTCGAAAATTCACTTATTTATAGTTTGTTAAATTAATTTACAGTTCAAAAAATTTATAATTTGTACAATTGATGCTTTAAAATAAAAGCGAAACTTAGCATTTTTTTTTATGCCAAGTTAGAATTCTCTATGCATCTTTCTACATACATATATATAGAACCATTAAAAGAACTCTATTGTGATAATACAACAATCCAAACCGAATTATATCACATAAATAAATATTTTTCAAAAGTGTATTTTTATTTTAACAAAAGTTTCTCGTACGTTTAACGAAATGGCAACAGTGAAAATATTGAATAAAAATGGAATTTGCATGTTATTTCAATGTAGATTAAATTTTTAGTTATTTAAATTTTAAATAAGCTTCTAGTTTAAATTTTTTAATGAAATTTGGCATGTAGCCTAATCTGATTTTTTGCTTCAAATGACGTATCCCACTTGTCTGTGGGACTTGTGGATGACAACAGTGAAAATATGAATAAAAATAGAATTTGCATGTTATTTCAATGTAGATAAAAAAATTTAGTTATTTAAATTTTAAATAAACTTCTAATTTAAATTTTTTAATGAAATTTGGAATGTAGCCTAATCTGATTTTTTGCTTTAAAATGACGTATCCCACTTGTCTGTGGGACTTGTGGTTCTTTCTGTGAAAGTGGGTGACAGACAGAACAGACAGACAGACGGACGGGACAGACGGACTGAACGATTATAATACCTTCCACTTTTTACGTTATAAACGTAGTGTGGAAGCTAAAAGGATCTAAGCATTTATTTGTTTTAATTTCTCATTGTTACTTTAAGTAATTTAAGGTTAGTTTGACTTGGGTTTGTTAAATTAACGTCGTTCTAGATCTTCACATTGAATATTGGCGAAGAACATCGTAATTTTATACCGAGGACAAGTGACGTGGTCGTCACCTGAGGTCTAAGGCTGTGATTTCAAATGCTATTTTGATTTAAATGAATCTTTCAAGTAGTAAATACTAAAACTTCAAATAATAAAATGGTGGCGTGTAACTTACCTTTAGTTACCTCAAAATTTTAAGCAGAATTTACTCTATCAAATCAAAGCTATTAATCCTGGCACAGCAGGATCTGTTGAGAAAGTGTTAAAACTTTATTACGTTTCCATTTTCCCAAATTGTATGAAAGCTAGATACATTATTCTATAATCACCTTGAAACTTAAATTTGGTTGCGGTGTTACCTACAAAATTATGGCTTTATTAAATTTTTAGTTATTAGTCGAAAAATATATTCCCCCGCGAAAACTCAATAACTTAATAAGCTTTATAATATATATATATATGCATGCAACTTCTTCGCTGACGATTGGAATTGTAGGTGTTAATTAAATATACAAATGGGATGGACGATACCTAGGTCAGTTAGTCGAAAGTCATGAGTCATGCACATGTCATGAGTGTGACTTCATTCAATAGCAATGACAGTATGTACCATACTAATTACTACATAATAACCTATCTCATGGTATTTTAATTCAAAAGAACTTAAACGTGTCGAAGAAATTATTTGTTTTTAACTGTTTTTCAGTGAGTAAACTTAAGCGACGTTGCATTTTCTATCTTTTACTAAAACGTCTACTTCTCACCAGTAGTGTTTACACCTGTCTGTCGCCCTGGGGTTAGTTGGAACCCCTTTTGAAACGGTTTCTCTGTACCAGAAAGGCAAGATCCACTTCAAATGTTTCTATCTCCCGATAAGTGTTCCATTATGCGGGACCGTTTCCAAAGCGGAGTTGCTATTTATTGCCTAGACCCCTTCCGGCCAACTTCTTACTGCAATTTTAACACGTTCCCTTTCTGTTCTGAAGTATCCGGACTCGCTTTTTGTTGATGCTCAAAACTTCAGTTGATGGCCAAGAGGATATCTTTTGGTGGAAACTCGGAGGTTTTAAAAGTTAGCAGTTTTATCTGCGTGCTTCAAACAGCGACTGCGTCGAAACTGATATTTTTGGTCTTAGCCACGTACGTAGATGACGGTTAGAATCGGTCCTCCGCGGAATTTAAATTTATTGTGGCATTTGACATAAGGAAAATCTGAATAAAATCGAGGAAATTGCTAAGTGATTGTTAGTTTATGGGCATTTCTGAACTTCGGAGGCCAAGCAGGTTATCGGAAAACGTGACCTTGACTAATGAATTCTTTGTCTCGACCTTCATGGTTTCGTGACTCAGGAGATATTAATTTTGATTTTCTGCATAGTTAAAACACACTGGAAAAGAAAGTTGTGTATTGTGGATTTGGTGACATCTGGCCAGCATGGGATCGTCTATTGCTTTTATCGTTTCTCATAAAACTTTAAACTTTTAAATCTTTAAAACTTTAAGAACATTTTATGATGTCTACTGTTGTTAATGAAGGGGCTTTGAGGCATGTGAAAGTGACGTTGCATCAAACTTTAGGACAATTTGAAGATGTAAGTTGATTAATTATGCAAGATTTGAGGTTATCTATTATAAAAGACTTAATTTTTTTTTGTTTTCTTAAGTTTTATATCGCTCTATGCTGTGCTGATTTATTTTTGTTAAATTTTGAAATTATAAGATGAAATTTTAAATAATGCTGACTTTTTGTTATTTTTTAAAGCTGGTTAGCTGGTTATCATATTATTTGGTTCTTAGTTTAATTTAAGGTTTCAATTTTGTGCTCGCATTGCATATATGTAACAAAAAAATCTTTTATTTTATATTTGACTTCATTTATTTTATTTTTTAGTGGGTACTTAAATAATTATGGTTTAGAACAATTCTTAAATTTTTTTTGAAAAATTAATTTTTTTAAGCAATTGATTAAAGGCTTGGTCATTCGTTCAATTTAACAACGTTTTCACCAAATTATGTATATTTCTCCCTCTAGGAGTTGCAAAGAGAGATTGAATCCCAAAGAGATCTCCACCAAACCTTGAGTGAGCGCAGTAGCCATTTGCTTCAAAGTCTAGAAAGCCAAGATGATGCTTTACTCCTGGGGCGGAAGCTTCAAGAGATGAACCATCGATGGAATGCTCTGAGATTGAAGACAGTTTCTCTAAGGTTGGTGCAATCATAAGTATTTTGAGTTTGTTAAGGTAAATCTTTTTTTAGTTTTGATGATGTTTTCCAATTCTTTTTTGCTTTTAAATCTTATAAAGCCTTCAAAAAGTACTCCTTGCTTATTTATTTTGTCATTAAAATTTGGTGAGGTCACGTAAGTATGTTTAGCTAATATGAAGACTGATTTTCTTCCTAAAGTGTGGAATGTTTTTTCTTTTATCAAATTAATTTAGTTTTCTGCCCAATACCTACTAGGCTATTTAACTGAAAAATGAACTTAGCTGGAAAACCAACAAAATTTTTGTATGCTTAATTTAATTGAATGTTGTGTATTATTTTGTAATAACAAGTATTCCTGTGTTTTAATGTAAAATTGTACAGGAAAATGAATGTGGATGATATAATATATGAAACTATTAGTTACAAAATCGTTTCAAAACCATCTTCCTATTTTATTTCAGAAATCGCCTTGAAAGCAGCACCGATCAATGGAACCAGCTACTCCTATCCCTACGCGAGCTGATTGAATGGGTCATCAAGAAGGAAACCGAACTTTCTGCCCAGCCTGCCATTGGTGGAGATGTTGGGTGCATAGTCAAGCAACAGGACGAACACAGAGCTTTTCGGAGACAGATTGATGACAAGAGGTCAGTCGTGGAGAGCAGTCTCTTGGCTGGAAGGCATTATGTGGCGAAAGAGCCACCCTTGTCTGATACCAGCGATTCTGAAGGTATTTTTATTAGAAATATTGCTTTTTTAAAAAATTAGGTGAGAAATGAAGGCCTTATGTTCACGAGAGTTGGTTGAATGGTTTTCTCTGGATGCGTCCCCTAATTAAGATGTATAAGGAGAGGCTACTAGGTGAAGCTATCTAATGGCTTCTTTAACATTGACCTTTTTCTTCTAAGGTTAAAATTTTTTTGGCAGTTGATATTTCACTATTATCGACTAGGTAGAATTCAGAGGGTATTCAGAGCACTAGGTAGTATTCAGAAGTTATTTTTGTTAGAAATGAAGCTATTTAATTTTTTTTAACAAGTGAGAAATAAAGTCCTTACGTTCAAGGGATTTGGTAGAAAGGTTTTCCCTGGGTGCTTCTCCTGAGTCATATAAGGAGAAGCTACCAGGGAAAGCTATCTAATGACTTCTTTGAACATTCCCCTTCTTCTTCTAAGGTTCAAATTTTTTAGTAGTTAATTTTTCACTGTTATCGAATTTAATTTAACAGAGTTAATTTTTAAAAAAAAGTTCTTGTAAATGTTTTATTCAGGAAACATCAAATTTCAGTATTCTTCTTTATAACTACATAGTAAAATTTTTATGAAACTTGATGGTTTTATGTAAGTTTATGTAAATGTTTTCAGCCAAAGAATTTGGAGAAGACAGCCGAGGTTACCGAAGTGCAGAAGAGCAGGCCAGAGAAATCAGCAGGAGTATACGACGAGAAGTGAAGAAATTGTCTGATAAATGGAATGGACTTTTACAGAGAATGGAACAAAGGCAAAAAAGACTAGATGATGTACTAGTGGTAAGTACTTGTTAGTTATTGGGCACTTACTATTTCGTTACTTTTTAAATAAGTTTATTGAACTTTTTTTCTCATTATATGATTACATTTTAGTAAGGTAAATAAAATAGGATTGAAAAAAAAGTTTTGTCATGCAGGGTATATAAAAATGATGATTTCTGATACATTGAGATGAAATTGTAGTTTTAATTTAATATTTTTTGAATTATAGTGTTTACAGTAAAACCTTTGTATTACAATACTTCTCTGTAAGGATATGTGTATGTAAAAATATGTTCTTGGTTCCCAGTTGAATAAGATTTTTTAAAAAAAACTCTGTAATCAACTGATTACGGATAGGGTTTTATGTATAGTATCAGCCTGTTTTCCTTATTAAAATATAATTTTCCTAACTGTGAAAAAGGTAACTTTTGTGTCAAAAGTAAACTTGCTTTGTAATTATGCAAGCTATTTAAAGTTAATATAAAATTGATCTTTTTTTAAAGGTTAGGAGTAATATAAAAACTATTAGGTTAATATAATTTTTTTTAATGATAGCATGTAGGTAGGTTAATCTACATGCTATCATGTTATAAAATTAAATATATTTTTGTTTTAAAATTCTACCTTCCACTTTAAGTTTACGAACTTATTGTAGGAACCTGTATGTGAAAAGAAATGTATTTTTAAGTATACTTGACATTGCCAAAATAATTTCTGTTTTCCAGAAAATGCAAACTTTACAAAGAGCCATGGATGATCTCAATACAAGATTACATTCAGCTGAAAATGCTAAGTCCAAATGGCCTCCTGTGTCTGAATTTGTATTAGATCAACTTCCAGAACAAGTAGATGAACTTAAAGTAAGTGCATGAACGGTATCTTGATTGACATTAAATATCAAACAAATAATATTGTTATAAGAATATTTTTTAATGCAATTAATGTCATTTTAGTCTTTAATCTGTGATATACTTATGTTAAATGAGTGATATTTAAACATTTGCTCGACATTGAAATTTATAAATATTTCTAATTTTAACTTCTTTATTTACTACTTGTCAGTATAAATGACTTAGGTTAATTCAATCACATTCCTGTTACACTTTTTAGATTCAATATAGAAACATTTAAGCAAAATTCGAAGTTTTAAGAAAATTTTCAACTTTTGAGATCAACTCTTTTCAAATTTTTTCCCCCTAGAGTTAAAAAAAATGCTTAGAGATACAAATATTTATCAGTAAAAAACTTGGCAAGCTACAAAATAATGTTAATAAATGGTACGTTAGGAAGAAAATAGAAATGGGTTAATAATTCCTTTAAAGAATCATTCATGTCTTTTCTGGTGAAGCTTTAGTAGGACGTTAATTTAACCTAACCAATAACTATTTGTGTGTTCGTATTTATCAGTAAAACCTTATTTATCATTAAAACCTTATTTGTCATTAAAACTTAATTCATCATTAAAACAATGATAAGAATAAAAACATGCAAAATTTTTTATTTGAAAAAATTATTTTTGTTTTTTTGTGATTTAATTAAACAAATCAGAAATTTCATCCAACAGCGGTCACTATTAAGACCTAAATTTTCATATAGTTTTAGTTTTTTCATTCATACCATTATGATTTTATAATCTTACTTTTTATTATATCCTTACTCCTTCTAGGCCTTCAAGGACCGAACTGCCCCCTTACAAATGCATGTGGACGAAGTTAACGAAGCAGCTGCCCGTATCACCGGTTGCAATGTTCTCTTGTCCCACTCCAACCTTAACCGGCTTGAGGAACTTAACACCCGGTGGAGACTTCTTCAATTGGCGGTGGATGACAGAAGAAAACAGCTGGAGCATTGCTTGATTGACCAGGGCTCAGCTCAGCAACAGTTCCTTAGTGGTAGGTAGAAACGTTTGATTAGTATGAAATTGTCAATGGAAATTGCCTATTATAAAACTTACTGAACCTTAACTGTGCTCTCAATAGACACCTGAGTATAATGGATGTAAAAGATGACCCTCTCTGTAGGGCATGCCAACAGGTTGAGAAACGTTCGTTTCATGCTCTGTGTCAGTGTGACAACTACTCTGCAAAGAGATTTGAGTATCTTGGGTTCCATTGTATCAATGCCTGGGAGGTTGATAATTTACCAATCAGGGAAATTCTAAAATTCATTTCAGCAATCGGCTTACTTCAAGGTTAAACGATGGGGTTAGTACAATAGACCAGTGGTCGCAGTGCTTGGCCTTGTTGGGTCGCCCCATTCAAGTCACAAGTCTTACTGAACCTTATTGAAATGATAGTCTAATATGACCATCCAGCAGTCTGATCAGAAAGCAATAGTTCCCATCAAAACAAGGATCTTACCCTACTGAGTGACCGGGAAATAGGCAAAAATGTATAGTGGTTTTCTCTGTATAAGTTTTTAATTAAAATGTTTAATAATTGTAAGTTAAAAAAATCAGAATTAGGTTTACTTTTCAAGAAATGATCTTCAAGTTGTAGTACTCTTCAGTTGAAGAAGTTAGAATATCAATAAAAATGTATTATTTATAACATTTAAAATTTATTGTAATTGCTGGAAAAACTGCCTAAATTACGGGAAAAGCCAGGTCTAACGCTCAGAATGTTAAGCAACAAGGCGGTGGGTCACCACTTGGGAGGGTGACCACAGCTACTGATAGAGAGTATGAGTACATTGGAATACATGCACGTTAAATCCGTCAAAAAGTCATGCCGCTGATCGAAATTCACGTTGAGGTGTCGACCTTCTCACTTGACCATGGCTCAAAACTACAAGGCGTATATGGCTCTGTTAAAGCTTCTTTTTTAGGCTAGGAATAGGCTAACGAAAAAGTTCAACAACCAATTATTCCAATATCAATTCTGAACATTAGCCTTTACAGAAAGAGTTAACCATTTGAATTATAAAAACCTTTTTTTATTATTATTCGTGGTGATAATTTTACTTCTTAACCATAAAATATCTAGGTTTACATATATGTTCCAATTCTAAATTTTGTGTGTTAGTTTAATTAAACACCGTTTTCAAAACTAGTATTTATTTTTAAGTTTTACCACATTCTACAATGTTAAAATACAATATTATTTTTTTATATTTTAATTTTTCTTGAAAGCAATTAAATAAATAAATTTAGGTTTTTGTTGCATAATTTTTATGGATATTCTTTTTATTGCTCATTCCATTTTTAGCAATTTAAAGCCTGTTTGTTTCTCGTTTTAGCGTCAGTAAATCATCCGTGGGAAAGAGCAGTTGCTGGAAACAAAGTGCCTTATTATGTCAAGTAAGATTTAATGCTAACTCAACTCTGTTAGTGTTAAGGAAATATTCATTGTGTATAAGTTTTGTTTGCAATAATTATAAAAAATTAGATTGAAAAAGAAATATTGTTTTGCTTACATGGATCAAATAAGTAAAAGCAATTTAAAAAGAAATAATAAACTTGTTCTAAATATTAATTAATTAAAAAAAATATTAACAAAGTTGAGGTGACTTTAGAGGTTAGAAATTTTAGTTTGTAACAGTTTTAAAGATTTTATATTTATATTTTGTTTTCTGTTCATAATCTCGAATTTAATGGTTTCCATTTCTTTTAGTCATCTTACTGAAACTACCCACTGGGACCATCCAAAAATGATTGAACTAATGGATTCTTTGGGTGAGTGTTTTTTGTTTAATAAATTTTTTTTTACACAATAATACATCATGATAAAAGTTCTGATTAAAATACCTGTAAACTATTTGAATTAAAATATGGTAAGAATGTGAAACTTGGCAGGATCATTTTTTTGTCCTTGCAACTTTATTTGGCAAAGGCAAATGGAGTAATAATGATGGGCATTAGTCTGAATTTCAGTCATGCATTGGAGGGGAAAAAAAACCAAAGGTTACCATATGAGACACTGCTTTTATCTTGATCAAGTGACCATTGTCCTATTTATTTGTTCTTTTCCATTATTTCTATATTCCATTATTCTAACTTTCCTTGCTAGACCCAAAGATTAGGCTTTAGTATGTTATCTAATTTCACATAATTTGGAACCACACTTAGTTATTTTTTTGTTATAGGTCTTCCAAATTGTATCTTAAATTATGTTTACTCGGAACTTTATATAAAAAAAATGTTTTAGTATGAAATTGGTAAAAAATAGATAATTTTTTTTTTACTGTTATACTTATATTAAGATATTGTAGAAATACCATACTATTTTAATTTTAGTTTTTTCTTGCTTAGCAAATATAAAGTGTGTATTTGTAATTCAAATTTTACATTATAATTCTTATTCCATGATATGTTTGTATTGATTGTAAAAGTGCATTCAAAGTTTTAATATATATTTTTTAATTTACAGCTGAACTAAACGATATTAGGTATTCTGCTTATAGAACAGCTATGAAACTGAGGACAGTACAGAAAAGAGTTAGCTGTATGTATAAAATATTTTTTATGTACACAAATTCTAATTTTTACTAAAATTTCAATCCTTAAATATTTTTCAAAAATATTTTCAGTGGACTTGGTCAACATGAACAATGCTATAAATGCTTTTGATCAACATGGCTTACGAGCCCAAAATGACAAGCTAATTAGTGTTCCTGAAATGATTACTTGTCTGTCTTCGATTTACGAGGGCATTGCCACAGAAAACAATTCCTTAATTAATATTCCTCTGTCCTTGGATCTCTGTCTCAACTGGTTGCTCAATTTGTATGATACGTGAGTAATTTTATTAAAAATAATCGCTTAACATTTCACATATTTAAAACTACAAGATGTGTTTGAAGCTTTTTGTTTCGCATAACCCTGTCATTTTAGTATTATAAATGTGCACTCTATTTTTAGATTATTGTATGTTTAAAATCGCTATTTTGTTGTGTATGGCATATTTTTTATTTTAGCTTATTTATATTAAAGTATAAATTTAAAATCTTAAAAAAATTTATTTATGGAATATTTAAAATTTTTAAGTTTTTTTAAGTTTCCGGGCCTACCCTCCAAAACTGAAGCTAATAGCTAAGGAATTTTTTCTTTGTTTAAATAGCTTAAATCTTACCTTAAATTTGCTCGCATGAATATGAAAATCATAATTGAAATTTTCTGTATGCAGCCAATTTTAAACATAAAAATATTTTTTGCTAATACAAAGTAGTTTTTAAGCTTTTTTTTAATGAAATTATGTGTTTAACCTTGAAAAAATGCCTTTAAGGTTCATTTGAAATCAGACTCTAACTGGTATAATTTTAAGTTATTTTAGTTTCGGTTTAGTTCAAGGAATTGAGTTATTGTTTATTATATAGTTCCAATAATAAACAATGTGTAAATGTTTTATGCTATATAATATCCTAACATTCTTATATTTTAGACACGTTAAAGGTCATTCTGTGTAAAAATTAAAATATTTAGTTTATAGTTTTTCCTTCACAATAAATTTCTTTTTATATGAAATGTATACACCTATAAGTATTTTATGACATAATGTATATAATTTCTTATTTATTACAGTGTTACAAGAACTGGCTACATTCGAATACTATCTTTTAAAGTAGGCATTATTTTACTTAGTAGAGGCAGCTTAGAAGATAAATTCCGCTGTAAGTTGATTTGATACATTAATAACTTCAACAGGAGTTTATTTTATGTATTTTTGGCTAATTCTAATTTAATTTTTTTTCCAGATTTATTTTGTTTGATAGCTGATGTAAATGGTTGTGCTGATGAAAGAAAATTAGGTTTATTACTACATGATTGTGTTCAAGTGAGTTAACTTTTATTTTCAATAAAATATTTTTTGCAATGGAAATAGCATGATGTTTTTAAAATATTAAATAAAACTACAACCTTTATTGCTTACGTGAAGCAGTATTTTTTGCTTCTTTACTTGCATTTAAAATTATATTAAGTAACTTTATAATGTTAAATTTACTGAATATGTTTAAAGAAAATTAAAAAATAGAATTTAGTACAAAAATGTAGTATTATAAAGATAAAATTAAAGAGGCTTTAAATAAATATTAAGTATTCCCACTATTTTTCTAAATTTCTCTCAATTACGATTCTATTAAAGTTAAAAAGAATTCCAAAATTGCGATAGTTCTGTAATGAGACTAAACTCTTTATAAATCTTTTTAAAAATGAAAAAAATTTATTTTAAATGATTCATTATTCTTTTGTTTGAATCAGATACCTCGTCTATTAGGAGAAATTGCAGCATTTGGTGGTAGTAATATTGAACCCAGTGTAAGGAGCTGTTTTGAAAAGGTATATTAAAAAAAATATAGGTTTTATAAATAAATCATATTAAATGATTTATGTTATCCACTGGTAAAACTTTGAACTCTTAAGGTAACAATAGTCTGAAGCATAATATCTATTTTTACCTTTCTTTTTGCCAAACTTTTTTTGTTAGTTACTCATTTTTGGGTTGAAGTTGTCTTTAACAGACAGTAAATCTATCAACTGTGTTGTGTATTATTTTGTATTTTTTTTTTACTTTCCATTACCTAAAGTGAAATAGAAGGTAATGGAAGTATTACAATGAGTTCAAGATTTCAAGTTTTTCTACCCGCTTTGAAGAGTGCTGATTCTAAAAAAGTGGTTTTTGAACATTTGCTTGTCTGTCCGTCTGAAACCACTCCATACCTCTAACTAAAAGGTATAGACTTAAAATTTGGTACACGAGTTCCTAGTACCTGACGTAATAATAGGGTTTTTGAGAAAATGCACAAAGGTTAGCTACCTTAGAATTTTTTGGTTTAAAAGGTATTGCTGAAAAATAAAAAAAAAGCTTCAGTTTTTAAATTTGGTACATGAGTTCCCAGTACCTGTCGAATGTCATGAGGTTTTCGAGAAAATCATGCATACGCAAAGGGTAGCTGTCACAGAATTTTTTTATATTTTTTTCAAGTTATTGAAATTAGCTTATAGGTTATACAGGGTGTCTGTAAAAGAATGTCTGAGTTTTAATGGTATATTAAAGGAGTTTAGGTTATACTAAATATAACAAATCATACATGATATTGAAGGAAAACTAACCTAGTTTTTCCTATAAGTGCTCAATGTGCGCGCCTTTAGTGGTACGGCACACATCCAAACAAAAATGCAATTCTTCCTATACTGTCTGCAGCAAGTCTGGAGTAATAGAAGCAACAGCCTGTGCAATTTTACCTTTCAAGGTTGGTAAATCATGGGGTAGGGGTGGAACGTAGACCCGATCTTTTACGAAGCCCCAAAGGAAGAAATCACAAGGCCTGACGTCAGGTCACAATTTGTAACTCGGACATTCTTTTATGGACACCATGTATAATTATCTTTTAGTTTTAAATGAATTGATTTTTTTAGTAAAAATTAAAAGTCGTGTAGAGTTACCCACCCATAGTTCAAATTAACTTCCTTTACCAGTTACTATAATTTGTACAATTTTTGTATTTTTTCTAATTTTTAATGATACATGGAATGCTTTCCCCATTTAGGCAGGGAATCAAAAAGACATTCAGGCCACCCATTTTCTAACTTGGTTACAACAAGAACCTCAGTCCTTAGTTTGGCTTCCAGTTCTTCATCGCATGGCTGCTGCTGAAACAGCTAAGCACCAGGCTAAATGTAATATTTGTAAACAATATCCCATTGTGGGTTTCAGGTTAGTATTTATTGATGGTTATCACTATTAAAAAAATTAATTTCGGCTTTGAAGTAAATATTTTTTTGTTGCTTAACGTTTTATTATAACTTAAAAACAAACTGCTGTAGTTGTACCATTTGCATCGTCAAAAGTTAAACTATGATAAAGATTCACAAAAAAGGCTTGTAATCCCTTTGTTTTTAAACACAATTGTTATTTTTTTTCCTTGAGATTTTGGTATTTGATTAGAAATTTTTAAAATGTCCTTAGATATATTTTTATTGAATGGTAGAGTTTAAATGGGAAACCAGACTGAGTTAAAAAAAACAGTTATATTAAACTAAATACAGTTCGAGTTAAAATACTGAGTGTTGAATATGCCATAAAGTGCTCAAACTCTAAACATTGTAAGTACTTACATTGCAGTACAAAAACTTCCAAAATCGATAGTCATCTATGGACATATTTAACATATTTCCTCTATTTAATGAATAGTTTGTGCTACTTAGTTCATTTAAACTCGATATATGTAATTAAGGTAAGAACAGAGAAAATACTGATCTAAATTATATACTTCAAAAAAATATTTTTTACCAAAGCATTAATCTGTTTATTTTATGTACAATTAAAATGCTTATTTTTTTATATTTTGTGACACTACTTTATGACTTTTGTAAACTAATTTTAAGTATTTTATTCACATTTTAGGTACCGATGTTTGAAATGTTTTAATTTCGACTTGTGTCAAAGTTGTTTCTTCTCTGGTAGAAAAGCAAAAAATCATAAACTCACACATCCCATGCAGGAATATTGTACTGCGGTAAGTTTTATTCTGAAGTATTTCACTGAAGTTTGTGTAAAACAGTTTACATTGTTTTCATTTAATTTTTACTTTTAAGTTTATAGAAAATCTAAAGGGGTTCAAACAAATATATATCGTGTTACAAGTGATGCAAGCTTAACCCTCTGAGGGATAAGCATATTGGCTGAAGTGTAAACTTGTTTTCACTGCATGAGATTTATATCAAAATTTTTAATTTAAAATTTAATTTTTTAAATTTTTAAAAAATTATATTTCTAAAGTAAGTGGTAAACTGTTCCTCTATGCTTTAAATTTTAAAATTTAATAAAATTATTAAATTTATAAATTTTTAAAAAATATGTGTGTTGCTGGAAAAACTGATAGTCAGGTGATGGGTTTATACATATGTATCCCTCAGAGAGTTTAATGTACAAAATAGATTTAGAACTAAAAAGTTCACTATTATTATTTTGGATTTTCAATGAATAATGAATTTGTAAAGCTAGTTGTGGTTTTTGATTTGATAAAAAAAAAGTACAATGTAATTTTATGCTGAACACATTTATATTATCTAATAATATTTTTCGATATAGCTATTAAAGTATAGAAACAATGGCCTTTTATCATCGATAACTGATTAATATCTCTTTCAGACCACGTCTGGCGAAGACGTGCGCGACTTCACGAAAATAATGAAAAACAAATTCAAGTCCAAACACTACTTCAAGAAGCATCAGAGGCTTGGTTACCTTCCAGTTCAGACTGTCCTAGAGGGAGATGATCTCGAGAGCCCAGCCCCCTCCCCACAGCACACACTATCCTCCCAAGAAATGCACTCTAGGCTGGAACTCTATGCAAGCAGGTATACTACAGTTTTATTGTACAGTCCGACACCTGCTTTCAATTTTGTGAAATTTACAGTCCAATATAAAACAGTAGTTTTAACGTCAATAACTGTTTATGTGTTTTGTTTATTTATGAATTAGAAGAACATAATTAACATTCTTAAGTCGATGAGAAAACATTTTGTTTGTTATGTAAAACATATTTCCACCTTGAATCTTTTTAATGATTGGGTTCATGTGCAACCAATTTTAGTAATGCAGTACTAATGCTATAAAGTATTTATTAAAGCATCTTAAGCTGTAATAATGGCAATTAGTGAAATATTTGCCAAGGTATTTTTATCATTGTTTCTGCAACTTCTTGTAACTAATTTTTGTACTTCAACTACACTTATTTTCAGCATAATAAAAGCATGTTAGCTTTATTTGATATCATTAACTTTTTAATACATTGCAGATTAGCAGAAGTCGAATTGAGAACAAGAAGTAATTCAACCCCTGATTCGTAAGTATTTTATTTTTATGCAATTTAAATTTTTCTAGAAATCGTTACTTGGGAAGTCTTAAAAAATATCTATTGTTAAAAATTAAATTCGATTTTCGATTTGTGTCCATAATATACTGTATTATATGCTTCTATTCATTATTAGTAAAATTAAGTTTTAGAATTTATGTTATGTATTCATTTTTGTAATATAAGACTTTAAATAGATTAAAAGAAGTCTTTATTTTACATGAAAAGAAAATGTGCAAATTTATGTCATGTAACTATTTTAACATTTTAGTTGTGTAACTATTTTAACATTTTAGTTGTGTAACTATTTTAACATTTTAGTTATGTAACTATTTTAACATTTGTTAAAGGAATAAAACAGATTGAGTTACATTTATTTCTTTTTTAGGAGTGAAGATGAGCATCAGCTAATAGCACAATACTGCCAAACATTGAGTGGGGAGTTAGCCTTACCAGTGGTAATTTATTCTTAATGAATGTTTTTAAAAAACTTTCCTGTGTATAAGATATTTTAATTGCATGTAGGTGTTCATATTTGTGGTTATTTATTCTTAAAAAAACTAAAATTTTAAATCAATATGTTATTGATATCAACTGTTGCCTTGAAAATTCTTGACATATATATGCTTAAAAGGTCTTCCAAATGGCTTTAATTTCATACTTCCACCTGGAATATGATCAAGGATACAAAATTAATTCTTGAATGGTTTCAGTTTTTAAACAACTTGATTTAAAGCGTCCCCAATTTTATTTAAATTAGTCAGATGACATTTAAATTTATTACATCTATAATTAAAGAATTTTTTAAGTATAATATTAAATTATCAAATGATATTGCCAATACAGTACCATTTGATTTTTGAAAGTCTTGTTGTTGTTGTTGTTGCATGCCCCCGGAGGCCAGCAGTGCTAGACCAGGTCCATGACATCGTACACCCTCAGAAAGTCCAACACCATTAAAGGGTCGTCGTCAAAATCCTGCTTGGAGAGCCCCAGGCACGCGAGTATGTGATCAGGCGAAGCCTGCTCAAAAAAGCAGTTAGAACAAATTTCGAAGCTCCTGGATCCCTCATTAAATTTCAATGTCTTAAGGTGGCCACTTCGAAAGCGGGCAAGAGCAGTTTGATCCTGTCTATTAAAGCCAGGAGCAAGGGAGCTTCCAGGACGCGAACTTTGATACCAATGGTGCACTGGGGGGACAATCCAAGTTGTCCTGTTCTTGTGTTTAATCTTTGAGTGAATCTCCGAAAAGGTGAGAGGCGCTGACGGAACAGAGGCCTCGCCAGCACCAGCCTTTGCTAAATTGTCCGTGATCTCGTTCCCCTCAATATCGACGTGGGAGGGGATCCACTGCAGATGAATCTGATGCGACATGGAAAGCCGTTTTAACTTGTTAAGAATTGTCACTCCCACATTGTCTCTCACACCCTGCCAATCTCTCAGGTGCTGTAATGCGCTTCTGCTATCAGACAGAATCCAAATCTCGTTTCCATGGGGAAGAGACGCAAGAAGACCAAGGGCTTCGTCGATGGCTATCAGTTCACTACGAAAAACTGAGCAGTAGTCAGGATTTTTCCTCTGTATCCTTAAGTCATGGCTTTGAAATTTGATGTAAATTCCACTGCCAGATCGGTTATAGTCATCTCTGCTGCCATCCGTGTAGACCTGAATGGCATCATTTGGAATCTCTCTGATTCTCTCAAGAGCAAGTTGCTTTAGAAAGACCGGAAGATCGGTTTGTTTATTGACATGTACTGGTAATTCAGTATGGAAAAAGACATCACCAAGATCATCAACCGGGTCGAGGCACTGTGCTAGGTGATGCGGCTCCACTGCACCATCAACAAGATTAAAAGTAACCAATTGGCTGAAGGGACTGTGTCTCTTGAGTCTCTGATTATTACGCCAGTTTTTGAAGTAGGTGGCGGTGCGATTGTATGAACCTAGAGCACTTAGTTTGTTGTAGTATTTTGATAGGCAGGCATGTCTCCTAAGTTCTAGGGGTTGTAGGTCTGCCTCGAAAAGCACAATGTCCCTGGGGCACGTATTTTTTAGCCCAGTGATGATCCGAGCAGCGCAAAGCTGGACCTTTTCAAGTTTCTCAAGATTTGAATCTGAGGCACAACAATAAATTGGAATGCCAAATTCCAAGATGGGTCGAATTAGTGAGATGTATGTTGTTCTGAGAGTACCAGCGTCAGCACCCCAATCACGCCCTGATATATACCTCAAGAGGCTAAGCCGCTTTCTTGCCTTCAGCACAAGATGATCGATATGTTTATTTCCCAGAATCTCAGGGTCTAACACAAAGCCTAAATATTTTGGATGTTTATCCAGAGTCAGTTGTTGATCGTTCAATAAGATATTAGGATGGAAATTATAAAGCTTTCTGTTGGTTGTGAAGAAGCTAACCGAGGACTTAGTTGGATTAAAGCACAGTTTGTGGTCTTGAAAGTCTTTCTAAATGCCATTAAATTTGTCTAAGTTTTGGCAACTGAAGCTATGATATTTCAGTTTAATAAATTTTTAAAAAATATAATGAGTTTTTATATATAATTTGCCAAAATTAATTTTTTAATTATTTTATGGCTAAATTAGTTAAATGTTATCCAAGAAATAATTAAAATTATGATTTTTAATTTCAGCCTAGAAGTCCTGCTCAAATAATGGCATCAATTGATGCTGAACAAAGAGAAGAATTAGAATCTATGATTCATGAATTAGAAGAAGAGAATAGGTATGGTTACTATTTTGTAATAAACATTTAACATCAGGTTAAATACTTTCCTTTTGAAAAAATTCCTGAATTTCAGATTCCTGAATTAAATCTTAGTCTCTTGAATTATCTACTTATAATAGAAAAGAGTTGTTTAATAGTTTGTGATTTGTTTCAATTGTATCCATCAGGATGCAATATATTTGGATTATTATTTTTTTATATCAATATAGTTTTAGGATTCAGTTTGTTGAACTTTTTTCCTGTTATTAATAATAATCAATTTTAATTAAAAAATAATTGTCTTAAAAAATATGATAATATCTGTCCTTTTAATGCAACGTTATTAAATACATGAACATTTACTTAATGAACTGTGTTTTTTACTATCTTGCATCCAGAATTGTATTAAAAAAAATACCAAATTATATAAAATGGCCAGTGGCTGAAGCATGGTGCTAAAGTACAGCATTAATCAATTCAACCAAACCAAAGAAGCCTTTACATAACTAAACCTTACATAACTAACCCAAACCTCTCCCCTCAAACAGGCACCTCCAATCTGAATACGAGCGACTACGGGGCACCGGCAGCCGCAGTGCCTCTCCCGTCGAGCGCCTAGACCATGAGGAGATTGTGACCCCTTGCAGTGAGGATATGCTGGCAGAGGCTAAGCTGCTGCGGCAGCATAAAGGGAGGTTAGAGGCACGCATGCAGATTTTGGAGGATCACAATAGGCAGCTAGAGGCACAGCTCCATAGGCTGAGGGAGCTGCTGGATGAGGTGAGGGTTTGGTTTGTTTGGAGGATATTGGGGTTTTTGTAAGGGTGCTGATTAGAATGCTAATTTCAATTTTTTTTTCGAGAAATATTTTTTTTTACATATTTTATATTAATTAATGGTAGTTCTTATGAGAGCCTTTTTGATTAGTTTTTGATAATTTATACTGTTTGAAATCCTTATAAGTATAGAATAATCTAAATATCTTTATACAGAACATGGATTTGAATAATGAGTTAAAAATTTTTTTTTTGGGTTGGAGGCAATATTGTCCTTTATTGGTTTTTTATGTATTACATAGATAATTGTAGTTATTTTTATTTATGACAGCCTTTTTTTTTAAAAAAAAAAGTTTATATTATTCAAAATCCTAAGTATTCTATAATCCTACGTATACAATCATCTAAATATCTTTAAACAGAAAATGGTTAGCCACAACCTTTTTTTTTTAAACAAACTCTTTGTTGTCCAACAAAGGAATTCTGATTTTAGCTACCTTATAATTTTATTTAGTAAAATGATTGAAATTCAAGTTTAGATTTACCATTTCCGGTGTGGATGTTATCGTTTTTCAACATCAACTTCATGCAATAGGTCTTAATATAAATAGTCCCGGTGTAGCAAAACACAATCTACAGAGCTCCCAACAAAATTAAACGAAATTTAATTTTAATTTGCATCATGTACGTAAATATAATATTTTTATGTATATTTCATATAGCCACAACCTGTTCCCATCCGTGGAAACCCCCAAAATAATGGGTACGGGAGTCCTAACCCATCTTGGAATCGCACAGTAATTGTTGAACAAGCACCTAGGAGAAATGGTCAACTATCAGATCATTCTGGTAAGCTAAAATATCAAATGTTTTTTCTCAATTTAGAATTATTTCCTTCTTTTAAACCGGTATATTAGAACTAGAGAAAACTCACCTGCTTCCTCTTTTTGATCTTGCTCTTATTTTTTAAAAAACTTAAATTTGTAGAATGGTTCAGAAAGATATAAAATAATGCTATGTATAATAGTTCTACTGATAACATCACAACCATTGAAAGCATTTTATTCCCCTACGCCCTCTTGTCGTTTTTCAGGAAACTGTGTGGCTGTTACTGTTTTCTTTTTTTTTCCACCCTACTTGGGTTTGGAAAGCAATTGTGATTAATCTCACAGAGCCTCAAACAAGATAAGTAAGGTTTAGAACAGCGAACTCGCACCGTTTTCTGGAAAACCACTTGTGGGGGTAGGGGAAGAAAGTGCTTTTGCATATTGCATTGTAATCAGAAGAACTATAAGTAGTGTTGTTTTATGATTTATCAACTCTTTACAAATTTCAGTTTGCATTTAGTAGTGGCAGGCGTTTGTAGCGACTTTAGTTTGTGGTAGTTTCCACCCGCCTTCTTCCCAATAACATTGGAATTCCTCATCATAAACACGTCTCCTCTTATCTTTTAGATTGAATAAGCTTCGGAGCATCCGAAACTTTTCCACTTCAGTGTAAGGGACATTTAGATGCATGGTATGTAAATTCATTCCATAAGGTGGTGGAACAAAACATCAAAAATTAAGCAAATATTCAGAACTTGTTAGCAATTATGTAATTTCGTGCCAGCTTTTTTGCTTTTTTAAAATGAAAAAGGGGTAAAAATGCAATGGAACAAAAGCGAATAAACCTTGTTTTGACAAATTAAGTACACATAACTTGCTCTTTCCCACAGCAGACTATTTAAAAAACATAAAAAAATTAGAGTGAAACTGCATTCAAACGGTGTACATACCATTTACTCTGTTATAAGGGTAACCTTTGTTATTGTTCCTGTCCTATCATGAACACTAACTTAATACTCTAACTGGTTATTCCTTCATAAAACTTAGTAGAACCCTAATTTTAATCTCTCATTTATCTTAACTTAAAAATCAAAATTCCTTTCTTGGTTAATACTAATTAATGAAGAGCGATAAAAAAATTCTTAGAAACAAAATTCTTCAGCAATATCAAGTTAGAACAGTCATTGTAGAACAACAATTGTAAAATAATGTTACTTTGAGTCAAAATCTCAATTATCTGGTACAAAATTGACAGTTTACATCGGTAAAATTTATCAAGGGATGATTGGTAAAGCGGACATAACCAATCGGACCGATGTAACGAGCGATTTTCGATATATCCAATATTCGAATTCTCATTGGCTCACCAGCGAAAGATGAAAATTCCTTTATCGATGGATAAAAAATTGCTACTAGGGTGGTGTACATTTTCAGGCAAAATATTTTGCAAAAAATGAGATTGCCACAAATGATTCATTTTACAGCTCTATACCATGTTGACTTCCAAAATCAAAAAACAGCATCTAAACATATAACAGGGCAAAGAAGCTTTTGCTTATTCTTCAAGCTTGGTGAGCTTCGACATAAAAAACCCACACATTTAATTCATTTGGCGATTTTGGTGAACTTATCGACCTATTTTGTAAAATAAAAATGGAATTATGAAAACTTTATATTTCTCTTGTTGCTCTAGTGCAGTGGTTCCGAACCTTTTCTGGACCATCGCCTCGTATTTTAGGTTAATCAACATCCATCGCCCCCTTTTAATTTTCATGTTAACGTCTGATCATAATTGTGTGTGTAACTATAAAACAGTTTTATAACACTTACTACCGTTTATAAAAGCAACCACAAAAAAGCTTTATACGGTCACTTTTAAATAAAATAAAAAAACATAAAACATATTTTTAAAGAACAAAAGTGAAATAATTAACTAAGATATTTTTACTGGTTTCTAGAAAATTTAAGAGAGTTGAATGTAAAAATTGGCGGGTTTGGTTCTGGTTGGAGAATGGTTTTACTGTACAAAGTTACAACGTTATTGTAATTTCCCCCCTTTGAATACTCATCGCCCCCTGATCGCCCCGTAAGTATTTTTTGCCCCCTTGATAACACAAATCGCCCACTTGGGGGCGATCGCCCCCAGGTTGGGAACCGCTGCTCTAGTGCTACGATAATTCTATCTAACTTAACCAAAATTTCATATTAGAATCTAAAGAAAACCCCATGCATTTCCCTTATTTGGTGCATTTTGGGGATAGTTAGGGGAGTTTGCCGACATATTCTGAGAGAAATTTAAGTTTCCTCAAGTTTAAGTTACAATCTCAACTATGAGACAAAAACTTTGTAAATATGGTCAATGGGTGGGTTCCAAGTTAATAAAAAAAGCAAATGAAGAGTACAGGGGAAAAAACCCTTCACTGACAGGGAATCTGTTTGTAGGTTGAGGTCGGCTTGGCGAGTAGTGACGATAGGAAACAGGTTTCTCCCTTGCTTCTTACTCTGCGGCTCAAACGTCAAACTATTGTCTGGCATGAATCGATCATAGAGATAGTAAAGCTGTGCGCCAGGTGATAAGAACCAAGGCAAAACTGGTTTTTTCCCACCAGTTTAGACAATGACTTGCTATCTTCGCCAAGCAGACTTGATGCAGACTTGTAATAATCCTATGTAATGAAGTAGGAGTTTCTCCCCTGTACTCTTCAAATACAAGTGCTAGATTTTGGTTTTTATCAACACATGATTTTCTTGCAGGTTCCGCTCGTGTCGGAAATTTATTGCACATGGCTGGTAACCTAGGCAAGGCAGTTGGGACTCTCGTAACTGTCATGACTGATGACGAAGACGCCAGCGGATCAGATGACGGACTTAGACACTGACCCCTCTCTAAAAATCTGTGTAATAAATTTCTTCCATACCACCTTCATACAAGGTTGTTTGAGACATTTTACCTCATACCGAAAACCCATTGTCACATTTATACAAAGCATGGACTGATGAGAGCGAAACACATATCATACACTATTGCCAGCATGTCACCTTCATGTTTGCCTTTGAATCTGCGTAAGGATGTTCCATCGAGACTATGGATAGTATTTTTTTAAATTATTAACCCTCGAGTTGCTTTGTGTTACGTTGTGGTAGGAAGCATTTAAAAGGATTTCCATTGAGCACATGAAAGCATCGTTTTTCATCGATCTCCTATGAAGAATGCATGATTTGTTGTGAATACATTTGTTTATATTTTGAAAATTGAGAGATAGTCATTCATATCATTGTTTTATTTTTGTTTTAAATTTCTATTTTTGAAAAGAATATGTGTGTGTGATAATTATTGATTTTATTTTAAATTGGAGCAACGACAATTGGCTGTTAACCCTACGCACTCCAATAATATAAAATGTGTGAATTATTTTTTAAACACTTTTTTTTTTCTTTTTTGGAGTATTTTGAATTAGTTTTTGTGTAAATGAGGTTTCCTGTCTGCATTGGCCTGTCCTAAAAATTATTATTTTTATTTTATCTTTTCTTTTTATATAGTTTCCAATTATTTTTTGGATTGCCAATTTTTCGTAAATAGAAATCTTTGCAACACCCTCAGTATAATTAATTTTTTTTTAGCTTAATGTGGGTGCTTTCAGAATGTAAGAATTATAAATATGTAAAAGTCTAACAAAATACAAGTATTTACAGTGAGAACTTGCTCAAAAAATGTCTTAATATTTTTCTTAAAATTATCTTATTTAATTTTTTTTTAACTTCAATTTAATGGACGACGGAATGCAAAGGGTTATATGCATACAAATTGATTGTTTTTTAATTTCACAAAAGAGCTATTCCTGTGTATAAATTGTTATTTGAAGATATATCTAGAAGAACTGTAATAATAGATATTTTGTACTATATGATTTTTTTTAGAAATTTCGTGTTTAAATATACATATCTGTACAGTTAAAGAAATCAAGTATTTTATTTGGTTAGTTTGTGAGCTAGTATATTATTACAACTAAAATCAAGTTTATTTGTAATTATTAAAGTATCACAATTCATCTTATTAAATAGTATCTTCATAATCATTCTACATCATATCATGAGCATTTCTATAAATCCTACCCATAAGGCAAACAACATTTGTCATTTAAAGAATGTGCATTTTATATCTTTTATTAAAAAAATCATTCATTCGTGCTACTTCACTAGGTAGGTAGTAGGTAGCCAATATGAAATTAAAAGGTAGCTAAATTATATAAATTATTAAATATTATTTGAATGTTTTTCTTTACATTGTTATTTTCGTAGATGAAAGAGACTTTAGTATTTAATGCAAGAATATAAAAAATTTAAATACTTTAATACAGTGTAAACCCGATTTTAATTTATTAACATAGTTAAACAGTTTAATAATATAGTTTAGTACAGGGAAAATTAATGGAATAATGTCTTTATGTTAGTAACAATGTTGGTAAAACTAATTGGTTATCTATAAATGACATGATTATTGTTTTTTAAATGTTTTAGTTATTAGCTTTGCAGCAATAATTATACTAACATAAATGAATAAGTTTGTTGGAACATATTGAATGTATGTGTTATATAACTTGCAGCAATATTTAAAATTGAATATTTTTCTATGAACAAATATTTTCATTGTAACTTTTTCTTAATAAAATCTTAAGCTACATCCAAACAGATCATTGTAACTGAAATTTTTAAAATAAATTACTTAATTTGTAAGTAAATCTTTGATAATTCTTTTATAATTATAAAATATTTAAGTGTTCATAATTTACATAGCTTTACTAGTAATAGTCTTTCGTAATATTTTTATTATAATTCTTCTTACCATAATATGCTGCATAGCCCTCTTGTAGCTCTAGTGCGACGATAATTCTACTCAGCCAAACCCAACCCCTAGTTAGTGCGAACGTCATTCAAGCAAACCAAACCTATGTTCACCGACTATATAAGGTTATATTTGTGCTATCTCGTATGTTGCTGTTTGATCCGAAAATTTTTAAGTGGAATAAAAGCTGATTTATGAAAAGAGGCCTTGTCATACAAGGACTACAAACTAAAAGAGGTATACACAGGTTATGCTTTTAGTTTGCCTTTCTCGTTTCTCAAATGGCAATTATAAAGATTGGTTCCTTGACTAGCATAGTTCAATGCTGCTATGGGTAGGTAAATTGCAGTATCAACAGTAGTGACTTGGACCATTGTTGTAAGCATTCAATAACTACAGCATATATGAAAGTGGGTCATTTTCTGTAAAAGGGACAAATCGATGTCCCGGATACTTTGCTCTTCATTTTCAAATTATATATGCATGTTTGTGAATGATTAGTTTAAATTGGCTCACAATCTAACTTGCCCCACCTAAACAATAATTATAATTAAATAATTATTATTTACTCACAGAAAATGGCGTTTAAATGCCCGATTTGTCACTCCCTCACACTGTCCCTTCATGCTTTTACAACTTTTAACATCATAAAAAAGGCTGTTTTAAATAAATAATCCTTTTTGTGGAACTATTTATGGCTAATTAGTTTGTGTAGTTTCCAAAATGTATATAATGTTTTTCTACCATCAATAGTTTTTTGTAATTTTATAAAAATGTTGTCGTCTCTGGATTATAGAGTCATTCCTTCAACGCTGATTTCAAGTTCAATTAAAAACTTACTAGACGACTAAAAAATAGAATCTAAATTGTCATGTTATTCTTAAAGAATTGCTACTTCTAAATCAGACATCAGTTGTTTTGCTCCATGAGTGATAACTTTTTTACAGTAGTTTTAGTATTAAAAATAGCATGCGAGTATTTTACTGTGTCGTCACTCCTTCAATCTTATTTACTAATTACAGATAAGTGCGAGTATTTTTTTTTTACTAGTCTAGTCTCAAATTGTGTTCATTTAGATGTAGAATAACATACAATCACTAAACCTTATAAAAAAATCTTTGAAAATGATATTATTTGATCTTTCCTACGGTATATCGTCACTCCCTCACACGTCACTACCTCACATCTCAGCCTTGAAGGTCAGTCCACATTGGATAACTTCATTTTGGATCTTTTCTTTCTAAGCGCATTCAATACCGATCGGTTGTTTCGTTTCAACTGTAGATTTTTAAAAAAAAAGAGCATGCCTTTAGATATTTCAAGAGAGTGATTATGCGTATCTTCTTCTACGTTATGATCAAGAGTAAGGGTTAGTTTTAATTATCGTTACACTAGAGCTACACGAGGGCTATTGATGACGGGTTTCGTAATTTAGAGCCACAGTCACGTTATGATCAAGATATTTATAACGAATAACTGTAAAATAAAATGCGCTTGCAATTTTTTTTAAACCAGCTTTTCTCGATCAGAAGTCGTTTCCTTTAAACACATATCATACGTATATTAAACTTCTTTAACACAATTTATTCCATCGAAATTATGCTTGACAAAATGTCAATATTCAAGTATGGTCGGTGTCGACCCCGTCACTTGACCAGGGTTGTAAATTACGACGCCAATAGCCCTCATGTAGTAGCTCAAGTGCGACGATATTTCAAACTAACCTAACTTTCCCATTTACAGAAAAAACTGACATTCCTATATAGCTATACAACTTATACTCTGTCTACTGTAGGTTTAGTTGCGCCTTTTATTCAACCAAACCTAATCCACAGAGATTTGAATCATGCGTTTTTGAACTAAAACACATGCGTTATGCGTATCACTTGGGGCAAGTCAAAAGGGCATGCAATGTTTTCGGTGTCGCATGCGCATATATTGTATGTTGCGCATGCTCAGTATTTAAAGGAGTTTACGCTAGTTATCCAGTATGGAATAAATAAATATTTTTAAAAAAAATCGTTAAATGGATCTGAATATTTTTTTTTTACTATATAGGAATGTATGCAACACATATAGTAAAAATTATTCAATTAGCGAAATATTTTTTTTCAGTTTTTAAAAGTGCAATTTGTCCTATTTACAATAAGAATGACCCAAGTATGCTAAATGATTATTTCAGGATAAAAATTGACCATAGGCTTGTTTCACATCGGGAAAGAAAATAAGGTCTTGATTGGTTAATCAATGCAGTGGGCGGAGCTTACCGTGTCGAACCACAAATCAACAAAACCACCAATGAAAGCAGAAATTATTTAGGTCACGTGAAACAAGCCTATTGTATGGTTCAATACTGCAATGGGCTTGTTTCACGAGGGATCTGGCAACAGCTCCGCGGTCTTGTTTTCATTTTTCTCGAATTACTTTAATAGCTCGAATTATTTTGGTATTCCAAATTGAGTTTTCTATAAGAATATTTTAGTTGTTATTTTTTTAAAAATTTCAACTTCTTTCAATGCAAGTTTTCCTTGATAAGTGATTAAAACAACCAACATTACAGCAGGAAGTTGCAATTTTAAAAAATAACAACTAAAATAACTTATTCTTAGAAAAATCAATTTCGAATATCAACAAAAGTAGGGTAGGGTTGATACATATATATTCCGGCTTGTGTGCTTGATCAGAGACCCGCTTATAAACCTTCGTCAAGTAGACAGACACAGAAAGAATTTTTACTGTCACAGAGAGAGAAATTACACCCAGGGCAAAGGCGGGAATCG
The DNA here is from genome assembly GCA_019343175.1 of Oedothorax gibbosus. NCBI lineage: Eukaryota > Metazoa > Arthropoda > Arachnida > Araneae > Linyphiidae > Oedothorax > Oedothorax gibbosus. Next base: position 21,205,083 of record CM033279.1, read on the forward strand.
AACCCGCACCCGGTACATCAACAAAAGTAATTCGAGAAAAATGAAAACAAGACCGCAGAGCTGTTGCCAGATCCCACGTGAAACAAGCCCATTTACCTGCCCACGGAGTTGTTAATAACCCCTTAATAATCAAGTCAAAACAATAGACGAGAAATTCATTTCTTAAAAGCAGTTTTATTGCTTACAATGGTTAAAATATTAAAACGAAGTCTAGGATTAGTATAATAAATTAATTGAAAATAGCAACCCACTTTACTCTTTGTTTGAATGCCCAAGTGTTAATACAAAGTTAACACAAAAATAATAAAAACTAATATAATAAGATTTGAATGTGTAATTAGAGTCAAGTTGTTTAAATTGAAGTCGGCTGCTCAGGATTAAGTTTAATTACGTAGAATTTATTTGCACTAGGGATCACAGATTATATTTAAGTCTAGGATTTATTTGTGGTGCTAGAAAAATAATTTAATCTAAGAACCCTGAGTTATCGCAGATTATTCCCCATGTTAACTTTTATTAAGGGGCCTCTCATTGAGTTAGTCTTTAAAAATGCGTATATTTTATTTTTTGATAATTTAAATATTACAAAAAATTAGAGGGTAATATTTATTACCAAGGGAAAGTTTTTTTTTGTCTAAACTTATTTTTAAAGCTAGTAGTATATATAACAGCATCATGATTATTTTTTTAGATAATTATAAATATTGAAATGGGCGCGCCAATTAAATTTTTAAAATATCTTTGTTTTATTCAAATTATATTAGGTTTTAAAAGGTTAAAATATATAAGACAGGATAAAGAAATTTATACGAGTTCTTTGAATTGAATAAGCTCTAATTAATCTTTAATCTACATAAGCTTAAAGCAATTGTAAACCTATATATTTATATATAATTTTTATAAATTCATATATTTCTCAATATAAAATTAATAAATCTTAACAAATCATTTGTAAACATGCTTTTGATGTTATAAATCTTTAAATTATTAATCGTACAAGTACTACTAACACTAAACTTAAAGAGGTTAAAAAAAAGTTTTTGCATAGAAAAAATAAAACTGTTAGTCTACAAAAGTTATGAAAACTTTTTCTTTAGTTAATAAAGAGAATAAATTGTATGTTTTTAAAAAATATATATACTCAAAAACTCCGCACTTATGAATAATATTTCAAAATTATTATTTTGTTTCAGGAAACTTACTAGGTGTCTTCGTTACTAGGTGAAGAAAAGTAAAAAACAAGCATAAGTTATTTATTCGACGCAAAACATCATCCACAACAAACACAAATAACTAAATGTAAATACGAAATGAGTATTTATGCTAAGTATTTTTCCGTGTTTTTCTTCGAAATGCATGTACAATCTGGTACAATCCCTTGTTCTTGTTTGAAGTCTTGGTCCCTTTCCTCTCGTAAAATGTAATTTTCAATCCTGCCATGTTTGGATTTTGGAGAACGTGACAGAAATTATCATTTATCGAATTAAAGTACCTAGTGTTTCACCAAGCCTTAGGCATTACGTTATTTTTAAAGGAAAACGAAATTTCACGAATCAGGCCTTAAGGGCTGGAAAAAACCAGTAAGGCTGTTGCCTTGCATGTGAACGGTTGGTTGGTAGACATATATTTTCAGGCTTCTGTGCTTGATCACAAAGACCCGCTCATAAACCATCGTCAAGAAGGACAGACACGACATACACACACATATAAGACAGATGCTGCCATCTATCGCCACCTCCACAATTTAGACATGTCTCTGAAGGGGAGGGAAATAGTCTCCAGGGACCTGTACCCATGGGAAACTACGCAATGACCGCCCACAGGACTTTCGGACCCAACAGATTTAACGAGCACGTACTCCGCATATACTCGACAAAAACAAACATCCATGCCTTACCGGGATTCGAACCCGAACCCAGAGGCTCCAAAGGCTAGCTCCCTAACCGTTGCGCTGCCGGGTCGGCATGTGAACGGTACCAGAATCGGGCCCGGACACACATTGCCACAATAACTGCCTATCTATAAATATCCTGTGCAGCCAAACAGTCCGACGAAGAATAGCCCGTGTAGAGGCAGCGTACCTTAAATATGCTTGAAAGTCACGAAGCCGCGTAAGATGTTGTCCTTAAAAATTGCGTTGGGTGCCTTCTAAAATTGTGTTGGCTCTTCTCTTGACTGTGGTTCTAAATTATGACGTTCGGAGCCTTCGTGTAGCTCTAGTGCAACGACTATTCAACCTAACCTAAACAGGCCTCGGTTACACCTGTCCAATTTATCAAGAAATAATCCTGCTGGCGTTGGGTGTAGAGTATTGTTTTCGTCAACTCTCAGCTGACTATGATTAAAACTCGTTAAATCTGTGGAGTCCAAAGTCCCGACGGCGTTAGCGTACGATGTCGCTCAAAGTTCCGTTGGGTGCCCGTTCAGGTGTCGACCTTGTCACTTGACCAGGGTTCTAAATTACGAGGCCTTATTGGCTGTGTTAAAGCTCCTGAAGGAGGCTAGAAATAGGCAGCCGGAAACGATTACCTTACCTTACCCATGATTAAAACTTAAAAGGCATTCTTTTAGGGTAGTTATTAGCTATTGGGTAAAATTACGAATGGCTGTGGATATCCTATGGTGTAGTTATTAAGCAACAATACCGCTGCCAATTTCAAATCACCAGAAAACTTGATATTTTAATTACAATCGAATCTTTACAAATGACCCGTACAAAATATTTTGATTATTATAGATGACCGCTCACAATACCAATGGAACGGAACGCGAACAGCACGATGATTGGTGCAATCCTTCTCAACAGCTCCGATGGTGATTGCCATAGAGTTGAGAATAAGATGACGATGCATTTCATGAAATAAAGTGAAGCCGTCAGTCGCCAAGTTAGCGCAAACAAACCTCTCATTCAAAGTTAATTCAATGTAAAACGCATAATTTTTTTCTTTAAAAAGCGTTGATTAAAAATCAAAAATTGAGATTTTGCACAGTTGTAGGCTGTAGCACTAGATCTGAATTTACACAAGCTGGTAGTAATTTTTTTCACTGATAAGAAAAAGGCGTTGTAATTATAGTTTTATTAGATAGTCAGAAACCGCCAAGTCAAAATTTAGAATATCGCCAAATACTTTGCCGAGAGCGTTTGTTTGGGCTTACTACAAAACGATCGATGGCATCACTTGGAGAACCGGTTTTTGTATTGGTTTTGGTCGGGCATCATCTCCATCTTCTTCTTAACTCTCTAGTGATTGCAGACCAATTACCGAGACCAGGGGCAAGTGAGGAATTCTGTAAATCCTCGTTGAAACCTCGCTGGATTAAGTGCTAGATGTCAGCAATGGCTGATGATGAGTGGGCTTGGAGCGCGGAAATATCAATTGCAGTTGGGCGGAAATAGGAATGTAATGAATTGCCGATTTTAGTCAATAGAATTGAGATTTCGGAATGGACAAAGGTATTGGATTTTGTTATTGGTATGAGTCAATATTATCAAAAGTGCCAATTTACAGATCTAACGATGAAAATAAATTATAATATCAATAATCTATTAAAACTGCAAAATACAGCTAAAAACTATCATATAACGTCTTAAGCACAGGATTAAGAAATATAGGTAACGGCATATTTTGTAACAAATAAGATTTGTTCTTAACGTTAACTATGTGACAGCGATCAATCTGACTAATTTATGAGACTTTTTTTATTTTTCGTATTGTCACTGGAAATCCCGTTGTCATCTTCACGTCCACGAAAACTATCATTTGATCGAAAAAAATTTATATTATATATTTCTATTATTTTAGAGTGCGTTACCGATCTGAGCTACCCAAAAGTGCGTGTATTTAAAAAATTAAATTACATATTAGTACTTGTTTTACCCACAGGAAATTTTTGAAGTTGCAGCATAGAACTTTGTAAACAGTCGACGGGGACGATTCAAAAAAGGAATTCTCTTCTGGAAATGACGTTTTCAGCCCCGTTTCGGAAGTTGATGTTATTGCGTATTTTGAGTAAATTTTTTATAAAAAAATAATATATAATATTGATAAAAGACATTAAATAAAGTAGTTTTCATTCTGAAGTACATTTATTATGGCAATATAAAACGAATAAGACATTTTTGAAAAACCAACATCGCTAGTTTTAGCTTAAGATCTGATTTTTGAAAACTTCAAAATCTTTCCAGTTTCAAATAAACACAAAATATGATGATTTTATTAAAATTTAATTAAAAATTTCGTTTCTTAATATGAAAAATAGTTTAAGATACTATTATTATGCTCACAGGACTTTCGGACTCATAGATTTAACGAGCACGTTCTCGCATGTACTCAGGACAACACAAATATCCTTGCCGTAGCCGGGATTAGAACCCGGGTCCACTCGCATGACAAGCGAGGATCGAAACCACCATACCGTCTGGGCGACTCACAGAAGGAAATCAATTTAAAAAATAAAACTCTTTAAGCCACGAATTTACTTTGTTTTTGAAGAGTCATCTCACTTTATCATTCTCACTTGTACTGTGATGAAGATAGGCAATAGAATGTCATTTTACAAAATAAAAGTATTTGCGCCACGAATTTGCGTTGCCTTTGAAAAACGACCCCACTTTGATAAAGATATTATTTTGAGAGACATTTATATTTAATCATACAAAATGCACGAGAAACTATATTAGAATATTTTTTGTTTAGAATCTGTAGAACGTTCTTTCCGATGAGGTATGGTTTTCGGCAGAGAAAAAAACCCACTTGCATGGAGTTTTATCTTTTGGTTGGCTAATTCGTTATTAAAACATTTACTTTTAACTTATTGTTTATATTTACGAATACAACGAACGTGTGAACGTATGGAATAGCGTAAACGACCATGAATCTCGGTCAGCTATATTGCTGAGGTCTGAAAACGAACAGGACTAGACCATTACCCGAATGTGGTGTTACATGTTCTTGGCCATATAAAATACCATTAATCTGTAGGGTGGTATTCGGGAACGTTAATATCTTCGTTTTATACGATATAAAGGGGTTTTTCTGATAACTGTATAAAAGGAAACGTGACTGAAACCAATGTAGTTTTAGTTTTATTAAAAATAGTACCGTTTTAATTTGTCTTCATTTTAAGCATAGTAGTTCTGCTTCAGTTAAGGTATTCAGTAAATTGAAACTATTGAAAATTATTTTCAAACTGAAGATCATATTTATTGGTAATCTTAGGTTAATTTAGAGCTAATCCGATTTTGTTTCAAACCAATCATTATATTTTTCAAGCTAGTGCTCACTAACAAGCTAATTTATTATCTATTTTTGAAAATACAGATTTCAATAAAACCAGACTTAAAATCATGATTAGTAATCCTAAATAAGTAGCACAAAACCATAGATAAAAACTGATATTTTACTGTTGAAATTGGGTTCCCAAAAAAAAGTATAATGCTATTCTCGAATTCGAGTACTTTACAGTCTTTAAAGATCCTCGAGTAAAAAAAGTCTCAATTATGAGAGCCTTATAAGTAATGATAGACTTTTTAAGTAGTAGTCATTACGCATACGAATTATGTAATTTGATACCACTTAAAAAATTTGTTCTTTCAGCAAGTATATATTTAAAATAACTAGTTTTCAGTGCATCAGTACCTCTTTAAATAAAAAAAAGAGGGCATCTTGAATTTTCCATGTTTTCCAAATGAATTTGCATATTTGACATTGTAGTATCCTGATAATTGTAAGCATACTTCGAATGACTGAATGAAATTGATAAACTTAAAATTAAAATTGTGCAGGGTTATCATAATGAAAGATGTTTGAAGATTTATCACCACTAGTCCGAATGATATGACATTTAACTGAACCCCCTTGCTATATAGCACGTCGTTATATCTTGCCAATCGGATATATCACGCCTAAGATCAAGTAATCTAGTTTTTTTTTATCTGCGTTTTTTTTACTTTTCTGAAAATCAATTGAATAAATTGAAATATTTGATGTATATTTATTATTATTTATATATTTTTATTCTTCTATTTGAAAGCTTCAGATATGCAGTTCTTATGTATTCTAAAAAAGTCAGTACATTATGAAAACTTAAACTTCTTACGATATAACTATTTTTTTTTCTAAGAGTTATTGAATTTGTCGAATGTACTTAATTGGACTTAATATGCACTACGCTTGGATTTTTTTTTGCATTTTTGAGACACGTACATAAGAAGACAGTGTCGGTGATTTAATCTCTCGTTATAAAGGTCAACGCCTTATAAACTGAGCTTATCGGGCTCCTATCTTCACCTTAACCCTTTACGCGTTAGATCCGGCTGCAATTCTTCGTATTTCGTTGTTTGTAAGTCTTTCTTACAATAACCTTAAATTTTAAAATTTTATAATTAATAAAATTTTATTCATAATGTACTTTTTCATTTGGAAATATTTTTAAGGTCATATCTTCAAAAATAAACCTAATTCTGATTTTTTAAAATAACTATTTGGTTGGTTGGTTGGTAGACTAGACATATATATTCAGGTTTGTGTGCTTGGTCAGAGACCCGCTTATAAACCTTCGTTAAGTAAGACAGACACAACACACACGCACATAAGTGGATCCATCTAATTTTTAGAGACAGAGGCCAACTAGAGGATCCCCAGAATTGGCTTATCACCCCCAGAGGTATTGATTTGGTATGGGAACTTGGAGGACTTTGTGACCACGACGGATTTAACGTGCACCAGTCACCATTAGTGTACACGGGGGTCTTCGGAAGGCAGCGGGAATCGAACTCGCAACCTTAGGGATGCCAGTCCAAGACCTTACCGACCAGGCTATCTGGCCCCATAACTATTTTATTTGAAAGTGATTTAATTAAAAATGAAACAGTGACAGTGAAAACAACCATACATATTTGACCATTTAAAGGCAGTTCGGAAGGAAAGCACAAATTCATTCGGCAGACTGGGGTTGTTTCACGTCGTGGATAGCAACTACTCCAACGGTTTCATGTCATTTCTTGCCTGGAACTATTTATACTTTGGTATTCGAAAATGGGTTTCCTAAGAATATTTTATTTATTAAATGTTTTAAATGTCAACTTCTTACTTTGCTGTTGGTTGTTCAAAACATTTGTTAAAGACAGCTTGCATAGAAAGAAAAAAAATCTTTTCCACAGTACCGTGAAACCGAAGCAACCAATAAAATCCAGTACGGATAAAAACGAAAACAAGAGCGTTACATCATCTGAAACATTCCCGTTCACTTATTTCAAACATCCCGCCATCGATATCGGACGACCATAGATGGCCGACCCCAAGTTGGCCTGGTGCCAACCACATCGATCGCAGATCCTGGAGTTCTTTTGTGAAGAGGCACCACAGCGACAAAGAAGCCACTTGTGCCAGCTGCCACGCCAATCAAGCGTCTCACTTTGAGACACATTGACGAATTAATTGGGGTCTCACTATGAGATACATTGATGAACTAATGGATTTTACTGTCATATGCCTCCGTTAGATGGAGGGAGTATATTGGGATGGAGTATATTTAGTTCAGGATTGCCTTCGAGTGAAATAGTTAGATTATGTTATATTTTATTAGAATATAAGGTAATTTGCCGCGTTTGCAGTATTGGTTGAGTTGATAGGGTAGAAGTTATATAATGTTATATTTTTGTATTTAGTAAAATTTTGTAATTTGACACAGATATCTAAAAAAAATTCTACTTGATACACAATGACTAATTAATAGATCTTTCTACATATTATGCCACCCTGAGTAGATATTGCATATATTTAATATAAGGATTGCCTCTTTTGAAGTGCATTCTACTGTGAATGCTGAAGTAAACAAATTATTTACTATATATTTTTTTAGTATTTGCTTGTGATAAATCCGACATTCTCTTAGAATGCATGGTATTTAATAAATTGATAGAATTTAAATTTATATAAGTTTAAAATTTGTTGATAATATATAACTTTTTATGCTTATTCAATTTGTTAGAAATTAAGATTTGATGTTTGTCAGTATGATACAGTAATAAAAATACCTGGCATCTGCAAGAGTTACATTCGAACCATAAGTGTGGCTGAAGAATCATCAGAGGACTGGCATGCTAGGTTATCCCCTAGATAACATGTTATAACGCTATCCCGCATCGTGAGCATTTTGCCGATATACTCCACTCTGTGCTAATTAACGACCCCTAACTGGTCACATACATCCCAATTCGAACATAAAAATACACTCGACGTGGACTAAAAGATAAAACCTGCGAGGGCTCCCGGGTGGCCTAGTGATTAAGATCGTAGACCATTACGCTAACAGTCTGCGCACTGTACTGGGTGCGGGTTCGATTCCCGCCTTCGTGTAATTTCTCTATATGAGTCAGTAAAAGTTCTGTCTGTGTCTGTATTAGGCTTGACGAAAGATGGTTGGTTGGTAGATATATGTTCAGGTTTGTGTGCTTGGTCAGAGAGACCCGCTTATAAACCTTCGTCAAGTAAGACAGATACAACACACACAAATATCAGCAGATTAGCTCTCAATAGAGGGCAGCTCTACCGCTCGTAAGTGGATCCATCTAATTTTTAGAGACAGAGGCCAATTAGAGGATCCCCAGAATTGACTTGTCACCCCCAGAGGTATTGATTTGGTATGGGAACTTGGAGGACTTTGTGACCACGACGGAATTTAACGTGCACCAGTCACCATTAGCGTACACGGGGGGTTTCGGTGGTCAGGGCTCGAACTCGCAACCTTAGGGATACCAGTCAAAGGCCTTACCAACCAGGCTATAACAGCCCCTTGACGAAGGTTTATAAGCGGGGCTCTGATCAAGCACACAAGCCGGAAATACATGTACCAACCAAACAACCAAGCTGCGATTTTAAAATACTAGAGATTAAAAGAAAAGAGCTATTCTCCATGGACACTGCCAGTATAATAGCCATAGAGTTAGGAAGGTGAGGTAGAGGGGTCGATGAGTTCAAATGGTTTGAAGCAGGGCTGTCAGGTTTTTCGAGCTACTGCGCATAACAAACTGGCACTGAGGTATCCCAAGACGCACCGCTCTAGCGGCTTTTTGAGCTACTGCACATAACCTAGTGACCGAAACTGACACCGAGGTATCCCAAGATGCACCGCTTTAGCCTGCTTCATTTGTGCGCTACTGCGCATATACATGGACCTCTCTATTCTCTTTCCTACCTCTATGATAATAGCTGAAAACAAAAATTATATTAAAAAATAACTGGTATTCTTATTGAGGCATAGCGAAGCTAAACAAAATTAACTGTCGTTGAAGGAGCAGAGATGTACGAGAGCTATATGATTTGATGGGCATAACTAGGCAGGTCCGTCACAACATGTCTAAGTTTCTAAATAAAACTGAGATTTATATCACAACAAGTGTTTAGGCAATAATTTTTTGCGTATTTTATACTTATATTGCTTACATTTGACCTTGCTCCGTTTTATTGCTTTTATAATTTTTTTTATCGTGTTCCTAATTAAAAAGTATTTTACTTAGCTATTATGGTAATTGCACTAATCAATTAAGCTCGTACAATGCTGGAGCTTTAAACTAGAAAATCGCATTACTGGTTACAACAGCACTTATTTTAAATAGAAATTAGTTGAAAGTTCAGGGTTAATACTCTGATCATAATAATGCTAATTTTGGCTTCAATTTAAAGCGCCGTTTTGAGTATATGTTTAACACATTGTTTTTAAATTTATATCTCAAGAAAACTGTTTGATAGAATTAATTGAGAAAAAAATCAATTTTAATTAAAAAAAATGTTAAGCAGTTGAACTAATTAAATATCGCTTTTAAATGTAATTTTTTCAAGTAAATCTATTGAATAATAAATTCTATCATTTATAGATGCTTTTAAATTGAAGATACTAGTTTTAACTTAAGATACCAGATGCCAACTTAACATACCAGTTTACCAGAAGATACCAGTTTGAATCAACTTAAGCCAACTAAAACTTTTTTATATCTTAAATAATTTTTTTGCTAAAAATGTTACTCATTGTCTTAAATAATTGTTTTGTCGACAAGGGTTCTAGCTTATCTTATCTGTTCTTATCTGTTTTCCTATTTCAAATATGTTTCGTTATCCTGAAACACCAATTTTTCTATACTTAAAAAATAGTTCGATAATTATTTGTTCTTGCATATTATACTAATTTCAATTTATGCTCTTGGGTTAATATTTTCTTTTTGATTTCTTTTACTAATGCTGTATATGTAAATAAAATACACTTTTTCCAATTACTTTTTCCTGTACAAATAAAAAAAAACTGACTGGGCGTCTGAATGGTCGGGGAACTGGCCAGGCAGTCAGAAGGTCCCGGGCTCAAATCCAGGCATATGGGCATTGATATTTGTGTTGTGTGTTTGTCTGTATTTTCCTGAGTACAGTGCGACATACGTGTTCGTTGAATCTGTGGAGTCGAAAGTCCCGAACAAGGGCACGATGGTAGTACCACTTGTTTACTTTGTGTGTCCACTCAAGTGTCAACCTCGTCACTTGACCAGGGTTCTAAAATAACGAATCACAATTGACTGTGTTAAAACTCTATGGATGCTAAAAATAGACAACCAGAAAAACTAACCAATACAAGTAAAAGCTTACACCTGGGAAGCCATATCAAAGCTAAAGCCTTAACCTCTTGACTAAATTGACGAAGTATAAGCGGGTCCTGATCCACACATGCTCCCATACATTAGCTGCTTTCTCCGAGACACATTGACAAATTAATGGGTCCCTCTCATGCCACATTCGCTTTATCTAATATCTATGCGAATATTGCCTTAATTTGAAGTGTCTCTTCCGAATTCGAGAGATATCCCATTATAATTTCTAATAGTTATTTCATTTACATTATTGGACGAATTTATAAACTTATTGAAAGTCATAGAGTTCGAAGTTGTTTTAATTTATTATTGTATAATTAATGTCGTATATTGCAATCTCATTAACATTTGGCGCTTTATTATTTGAATCAATTTTCTCGGGTACGAACGTTTCCGACACTGTACGAATTGATGGACTATTCTTATGTTACATGTGCTAAAGGTGTCAGGTATTAGTGTAATTTTCAGCACAAATTCCAAAATAAGGTTTTGGTAATAGCTTCTTTTGCATTAAAAAGGTACATAATTAGAAATGAAAGAAAAATAAAAATATGAAAAAGGAAAAGATAAAGGAATAAATGAAACGATTCCATCCCTACGTTGGAACGCCGATGTGTTGCCTTAGTACGAGCAACCAACCCCTACCAAAAGTGTGTTCAAGTAGTTGGCAATTTTTGGTGGTTTTGTAATCAATATCCAGGGCATTCTATCATTAAACGCCTATGAAATGTTTAAATGGGAAATTTTCATGATTATAACCTCATTTTCTTTAAAAATTAAAACATTTTTTTCAAGGACATAAAGCAGTCAGTTTGTAACTCTTGGAAATTATGTTTAGAAAAGTACTTGACGTCTGATAAGGAAAATGTTTGCAATCATAGGTTAAAAAACATCTATTGAATTTGAAATTGATTACTGTTATTAAAATTTTCTTGATATCAGTTAATTTAGGATGAACTAATGTGATAATTATTTGTAACTAGTTTTGCTATTTATCTGAGTTATTGCCTTATGTTACGCGAATATTAGTTGAGAAATCAGAAACATCGTAAAGCCTTCGTCAAATTTTAATGATATGATTAACGAGAAACATTAGCATTGAACAATAAATTTCAATACTTGATTATATGATATTTTAGGAATAGTATTAAGTAATTAAATCATTTCTACATTAATTTCAGCTTCATTAGACATAAGGCATGAGAAATCAACGCATGCACAATACTAATATTTCTCATATAAGAATCTGTAGAACGTTCTTTCCGATGAGGTACGAATTTCGGCAGAGAAAAAAATACGTAGATGAAGCGTTTTCGTTTCGTTGGCAAATTCGTTGTTCAAACGTTAATAAGCGCGTTTAGATGTTAAATAATTTTGTAAAAAAAATAATTTTTATGTTAAATATTTTCACCTATTTTAATGAGTAGTTTAATTAAGTTTTACAAAAAGCACCTATTTCAGTAAAAATGCACCCTAATTGGGGTTCAAATAATTAGTTTTTCACCATTTTTGAAAATACGGGTTAAATATATAATTACGTTGCTCCATATTGGGTGAAACAAACAAGTATTTCTTGATATTGAAATTGGTTCATAAAAACAGCTAATTGAAACTTTTATATAAAATTTTAGAAATCATGACTCATGTATTATAATAATATGCAATGTAACATGGTGGAAAATTTCGGACATTTTCATGTCGCGTTTTAAAAGCACTTGGTCTATTTTTAAACACCATAAAAATATTCAAAAGATTTAGTGAATGCACTTATCTAAGTGGGTTGAGCGTTGGCTTGAGAACGAGACACTTGGTCACGAATAATCTGAGTTTCGCTCCAGGAACCTGTCTGTATTCATGTGTTATTTTTTGCTCTTTGAAAGTATAAATTTCTTCAATTGTTTATTTTACAAAAGGGTAACTTTTCAATTGAAATATGAAGTTTTAACCTCTTGACCAGTCAATTCTTCTGCATGTTGAGAGTCTCATAAAGATTTGTTTGCTGGAATGAAATCCTAATGGGTATTTGGTTGTTTTAAAAATTTGGCTCTTTTTAAAAATTGAAGAGGCACAACCTAAGTAAAAGTATTTAGTTCAGTAAAAATACCCCCGAAATGGGGTTCAAATGTGGAATTTTTCGACATTTTTGAAATAGTGGTTGAAACAAATAATTACTTTGTTCCATATTGGGTGAATTAGACGTAATGTGGTGTTCTATATTGGTGGTGAATAAAATATGAATTAAGTAATTTTGATCCTTCTTAATAAATCTATTACTAAACGTATAATAAATTTATTGGGTAGAGAATTTCTTTGGGTGAGACACCTACCGCGAATTAGTATAGTGTTATGATATTTCTTACTTTATTCATTTATACTTTTTCCTTTTCTGAAAAGTGTAAGTTTCCTTACTTGACATAATTTATTCATCTGAAACCGGCCAAAGAAGAACAGGATATTCTTAAAATATATCGACAGACCTATTTCCAAGAATAATCCCGTGAATCGAAACAAACATCTCTTGGTGAGGAATTAAACTACAGTAGTAATTTAAACTTTCTACATGATGACCCATTAGAAAAACTAGATCTGCCCCTTAAATGTTCCCCCTCTTCTTGAATGACCTTTTCCCGAATTATTCCGACTTGTTTCCTCTTCGGATTCAAAATTGTGCTCGTTAGGCGGCTGTTGGGCTCTGTTTATCAGATCATCGATCTTTAGGGATAGAAAACAATAGAATATCCAGTTTTCTTCAATTGTTCCATAAGGGGGAATGAGCCCGCTGGACCGTGGGTCTCCAAACCGAAGTGTTTCAGTGTTAATCCAATGTAAAAAAAAATTCTAAGCCACATTTCTCCGGCTGTAATGAATATTTTTATAAATGGGTTATTTTATGTGATAAATGTGACTTACAGGTTCCGACAATCTCACTTTTTGAAATCGGTTCGAATATTTTTTAAATTTTCAATTAATAATTTTACATAAAATGTTCGAAGCAATTTTAAAAAGTGAGATCACAGAGACCTATAAGTTATCTACATTTATACCATTAAAAAAACCGTTTGCAAAAATGGAGCAATGTGGCTTAGAAATTATTTTCCCTCCATTGAATTAACACTGCGGCACTTTAGTTTGGAAACTCGCGGTCGATTGGGCTCATTCGCCCTTAATCATTTGTTATTTATGATGGCTGATGGTGTGTTAAGTCCTTTTCGTTACCCTCGCTTACTTCTGGAACTAGATTATTGGGTTATCATTGAAATAAATTATTAACTTGTTCTAAATTAATCTATTTGTGATTTGGGGTCACTTTTTTATACGTTTCGGAACTTTAATGATAGCTTTTAGTTTTGGATGGACAAGCCTAAATAAATTTTGATGCTAAATTCATCAGAAACATGCGCTTAAAGAGGGATTTTAAATTGAGAAAATATCGCTTCCTCAACCTGTAAAAAAAAGCATACATATAGTAATATTTTTGTGAGTCTTTTAACTGCTTCAAAAGAACCCAAATTTGCATTAAATAACATTAATTTGAATTGTATTTATTTGTATGTGAATGGCCTGATAGAGGATAGAGGGGAAGGGGCATTTATGGTCCCACGGTTCTTATAACAAATTTAAGCATATGGTTGCCCTACATGAAAGTTTCATATTATTAAAAGTTGAATAAACGCGAACATATTAAAAAAAAAATAATTTACAGAACCCTTTGAACAGAGCACAAAGCCCCTTTAACCCTTTCACTCGCACTGATTCCATTTGGATTAATTAAACTTGTGATTTTTTTCTCACTAAATTAAACTCGCACTCGTATTTCAAATAAACTTTCCATACAATTTTCTATAAAGTTATATTTTCTTTTTGTATCGTTAGATGGAAGAATCATATCTTTTGAAGAAATAAATTATGTTTGTTGTAGCTAATTGAAAATATGAAAAACATGGAAACAGTAGAAACATTAAAACAATATTACATGGAAACAATAAAACATTTTATTTTTAATAAAATTCACTCTGAAACAATTTTATTAAATAAATTGGCCTTAAATTCTTCATGCTTGCAATTTTAAATGTTCAAAAATTTATTTTAACTATTTTTAACAAATAAATTGGCCTTAAATTCTTCATGCTTGCAATTTTAAATGTTCAAAAATTTATTTTAACTATTTTTAACAAATAAAGTGTCGAAAAGTTATTGCTATGATTTATTTAAAAGTTATGATTCCATTTTTTTCTCCTTAAATTTAAGTTTAAAAAAATTAAGATTTTTTTTCTACTTTTCACCATTTTATACAGGATGCATAATGAGTATATTTCAAAAATTTTAGATTTTTACAATAAAAAAAGTTCTGACTGAAACTTGAATGAAAACTGAAACAGTAAAAAGTAATTCTCTAAATAGAACATGTCCATCGCAGTTATTGCCTCGTTCCCTGTATACGAGGGATACAATTGAGGTTCCAAATCGCATCGTCTCACGGTCGCCTGCCACTTTGGATTTGAGATACCGAATGGCTTTGTTTCTCGGAATAGCACTGTTGGGGGGAAAGAGCCTCATTTATAATTAAGGATTCAAGAAGGATTTGAATTTTTCGAAATGGGTTCTCATGTATTGGGGCACTAGTTATAGTAGTTGGCAGATGGGACTGAACATGAATATGTATTGGTAGCTTTGGTTAGACATTGCTGTAGATGTAATGTACGCTTACGCATGTATTGAAATCAGTATACAAGCAGAAAAAAACTCGCGTTAAAACAGCACAAGTGGAACACAAGTATTGTGTAAGAATGAAAACATTATAAGTGTGTTGTTTTAATACGAGAATTGTGTTGATGAACTCTCGATATACGAATTTGTGTTGTTCCAACACAACTGACGATCAAAAGAGGAGACGGCTGTTATATTCCTGATTTAATAACAAAAAAATACCCCTGTAAACTCTATTGTATTCTAAAATATGTACAAAAAATTAAATTACATTTTAAAGAACAGTAATATGTATTTTTTAAGCTTTTTAGTATAGCTATTTGTCCAGTACATTAAAGAGCAGAAAGAGATGAACTACATTTCTTAAGAATACATGCGTGCTGCTCCTTCAACATAGTTTTTGTACTAAACATGCATTATTTTTTGGTAGCAACATAATGTTTGAATTATTTAAACACAACTTTTTATTGGACGTAATATTTGGGACAAACAAATCATTTTGTATTGAAAGTCATGCTTGTTTAGTCATCATGATAGTTTTTAGCCTACTTTTCTTTTTTTAATTCGAATGAATTAAAAAAATGAAAAAGTAGGTATTGACATGCGGTCGATGTCTGTCCGTCTGTCTGTCCGTACCCCCCTTCCAAAATCGGTTCTATCATTCGGATCTTAAAAATTCTTTTTTTGTTAGAAATCTATGACCTCAGAGACCCAACTTTCATACTTTTTGTCCGCCTGTCTGTACATCCGGACGGACATGAATCTACTATCTGTCGGCGAACTTCCCATTGAATTAGCATTGAAATTCAATTTTGAGTCATTTAAATCACTGTTGCCAAATCAACAATGGCATGAGAAACTTTATTTAAAAATAAATATTTGAAGCAAAATAATTTTTTCATGAATCATTTTGGAATTACGTCATAAAATGTAGCAAAATGTGATTCTTTGATTTTTCATTAATTGTTTACCAAGAAAGTGGCAAGGCATATTTTTTGCATACAATTCTGCCTAGTTTTAATTTACATTTATTTTTTTAATGCAGTTTGGAATAGTTTCATTATTTTGAAATTAATAAATATTTAATTATTCTTCGAACTACAAATAAATCGAGCAGACAATAAATAATATTAAGTTATTTGTGAAGGAATATTAAGGAAAATAGTTGATTTTGGCTTTTAGAAGTTTAAATTATAGCTGGATGCTGTGTTTAGCGATTTTTTTTCTAATGTGTGTAAATCTAGTGTAGAAACGATTGTTGATGATATTTACTGTTATGAACCTAGTTGTTTCCCGATTAGAATTTCAGTAAGTATTTAAGTAACAGGAAAGTAGGCTATTTTAGTTCTTTAAGAACTTTTGTTTTTAGTGTATTCGACAAAGCACTATAGGAAGAACAACAAATTATCAAAATACATATTTAACACTGGATTAATTTTGAAATAGTAGAACAACAAGACAATAAACAACTTTACAAATCACCAATCCTTTTTCTACACCAAACCCGGTTTTATGGATAAAAACATCCAGTTTTAGCATAAGTTATCCAGGTTTTCTATTATTTATAAATAGGACTGTAATGAAGAGATATTAGCATCTTAAGTGCACATTTTCATGTCATCAAAAGAAAATGTATTACATTCAAAATTGTAACAATGTAGGATACAATTTCAGTTATCACTTAATTAGTTTTGTAGATAGTAAGGTACTAGTAGATAATAGTTATTCCACGGAATGCATTTTCAAATCAATTGCAATCATTTGTATGAAGATCGTGTTTTTCTCACAATTTTGGTTCAGTTTACACCACTTTGCTTAATGGAATGTAAAATTTTAATTCCATCTAGAAAGAACTATTAGCACAAAAGTAAAATCTACCGAGAACCCAGAATTAAGTTTATAAATATTTTTTGTGTTTATATTTTTCTCATATTCTGAATTAGAATTCACGAACTTTTGTTTGAATCAATAAAAGATTCCATCGAGTACAAATGTATTGTGCTATCTAGTAAATATCACAAAAGTTCAATTTCTTCTTTGAAAAATATGCTTTAGAAATTCTTTTTTGAATTGACATTTGAAATGGATAAATGAAATCTAATCTGAACGTGAACTATTCGGAGTTTGGAGAACTCCGAGTAGCTCGGAGAACTACTCTTGATTTGTTTTTTTGTAATGTACTCTTTTGCGACTTAACCTTCGCACGTTATAACAATATAGAATTCATTTTAGTCAAGTACATGAATTTGAAGTTTAAAGATCAATTTTGAGCCCAAAACCATATTTAGCTCTTTTGACGCTTTATTTCTCGAATCTGGCCATGACTGTATTTGTGGCATAAAAATTACTTTCTTAACATGGAAGTTTTGAGAATTTTGTAAATTTTAGTTTCTGTTCATAATTTATTTTCCATAACCCCTAGTCTCGCTAGTTAAAACATATAATTCTAAAATACACTATTATATTCAAATCAAAATTTCAGTTAGATGCTGAAAATCTCCTTTTGCTCATTTGGCCCGTTTTTTGGTTATTTTAGTGAGATTGAGAGCTTAATTGGTGAGATAATAAAGTTTTCATCTGTAAGTTTCGGAATTTCCACCGTAATGTTTACCGTTATCATAATTGTTCAATGTACATGTATCTCTTTACAGCTAGTTGGTACATAATTGTTAAATATATAACTTTTTTTAAAAAATTAAAATTTAAATAACTCGGAAAAAACACATATGGCAAATTTTTTTGGTGATAATTTGTTTTTTTTGTTAAAAAAAGGTTGCACGTCAAATAAGTTAGACGTCAAGTAATTAACAACAGCTAAGATTATCTCAAATAACTTTACTATAGGACATCCAGTTTTCAATGTTCCGGTTTATGGACGTATTTAGAATTATTTTTTTATGTTCTAAACTGGAAGCTTATAACGCATTAAAACCATATCCATTTGACAAAAATAGACCTTTAGAAATTCCTCAACCCATTCTCAATTCCTCATTTATTTGAGAAAGAGAGTCGAAAATTCCGGGACTTCATTCGGCCTCCATTTTCCACCAAGATCTTTCATTGTTATTTTCCTCCTCGAATCGTCCATCAAGTCGAGAGGTTCGAAATGTTCCAGAGGATTGTTTTTCGCACGAGTCGCGGACATTTTTCTCCGTTCGAGAAAGAAAACTTATTTCGAAAGTTTTTTTTGTTGCTGTTTGTCAATAAATCAGGTTTGACACTATTTTTGCAAGCGAGTTTTTATCGCCGGACTTCAAGCAAATGGTTTTATTCACGCCGCGATGAATAATACAATATCACGGCGCGGCGGAAACGCTTCTGCTGCAATGCATCAATGGTGATTTGATTTGTAGTTTTTGTTTTGGATTTAAAATGGAAAATACTTCATGCGTAAAATTATCCCCTTTTGAAAATGGAATTATAAAGTATCGAATACGTTGCATAAATAGACTTAGCAAGAAATTTGTGTATTGCCTTTAAGAAATTATTTCTTAAACATGAGCATTTTAAATGCTTTTCTAAGTTTTACATTTCACTCTTTTTCTCTAAATAAAGGCAAAAATAGACTGCCGGAAACGTTACAAGGCGAAAAATATTTGTTTTGCTATTTTGGTATTAGTGGAGGAGTTTGTATATATATTGTATATATTTGTATGTATATTGCAGAGAGGTTAGAGTTAGTTAAATCCGTCGTTGTCAAATATCCGTATCGCGTAAATTTGCACTGGGTGCCCACTCAGGTATCAATGTCGTCATTACACCATAGTTTAGTTCAAAATTACATGACCCCGGTAGTTGGTTAAAATCTTGGTTAAGAGGATAGAAATGAGTATATAGAAGTGTTTATTCAATCCTAAATACCAGGCACAGAAGAACAACTGACCATGGCATTAATCAAATATCCAAACATAAAACATACTCATTTCCTAGTTTTCCGTCCGACTAAATCCTGTAATTTAATTAAATAGCAATCACTAATGTAGACTTACTGCAAAAAGATAATATACGAAAGAGAAATGTAGAAAAAACCATTGGTCTTCACTCAATTCTAGACGGCACCTGCTTTGTATTTCTACTCAGGCGAACACTGGGAGTGAGATAAGAGGAGACTTATCTTTAAACAAATGCCATTTATTTATCTTCTTGAGTGTCGGCGAAGAGGAAAAAAAGTAGTGATGTTAGAGACAAAATGTTGTCTTTCTGTTCATTTGATCTTTAACATTTTAAACAGCAGGTTTTGGCTACACAGTTAGCATATTTGGTTTTTGTTTCTGTTTTCGTATTTTTGTTTGCAAATGCAGAAACTTAAGTTTTTGACTGCAAAGTTAGAATTTTATTTGGTTCCAAAGCTTATTACGCAAACTGTTTTGAATTTTTTTTTATAAAACCATAATTTATAGTGATTTTAATCCTTTTTTATTGAGTACATAAGCGGGTTAAATAATAAAGAAATATTAAAAAATAATATTTGATTTTATTTGTTTCATTTGGACATTTAGAATATAATATAATCACAATATTTTGAAATTTCCACATCATACTTTTGAATGTTAGTGAAGACGCGTGCTTCCGATTAGCAAATAAGAAAATTATTGTACAGGTAAGAAGATATTGTTTCATCACCATGCGATGTCAAAAAATAAATTGTTACTTTTTCATATCATACGATTAATTTGTAACGTTGCGAATAAAACTTGTTATTTCTTTTACAAAGGATCCATTCTTGAAATTTTTTAACTTTCACTAAAGGTATTGTAATCTACATACATTTTGTATTATGTGTTGTACTCTGCTTAAGAAAAAATGGAATCTTAGGACCATAGCTCTCCTCCCTGTAAATAGGGAAAACTTAGACATCTGAACTGCTTTTACATCGTTTCCAGATAAAAATCTGTGAGCCCTAGGCGACGAAACTGGATTATAATCATGAGTGCATAAAATATCTTTTGGGTTAAGTTACTTTCATCCTCTTATTGAAAGAAATACTTCCTTTTACTTTTTTTCAATTAAACACTATGTTAGAACACCTGAGGGACAACTCTCTGTGTAAAACAGCACCAGATAACAACTAGTTTCACAAAATATTACTTCCCTCCCACAAAGAAAAATAAGGGAAATTAACGGGTATTTAGACAGCAACCTTTGCTGTCTCAACTCGTTTCGATGACTCTGCCTTGTGTGATTGGAGAAAACGATTTCATGCTCGAGTTACACTCTTTTGTTGCACGCAAAGAACCCCCCAACCTAATTGCTGCAAGAAGAGAAAAAGAAGTCTTCTTTGTTCTTGTAAAGAGAAGTTATGTTTTTTTATTAATTAGTAATGGAGTTTCTACGTGATGATGAACGAGAATTGGTTTAGCTAGAAAGAATATATATATTTCAAGCCAGGATGATAAAATGCATGGCTTGGAAAATAAGTTAGTTTGCCTTATTGAAATAACGGTAAAGATGGGGGATAAAGCTTTCTACAACATATTTTTGGCTTTTATTAGTTTCGTTAAAGCATTTTATTGCATTTTAATAAAAGTGGAAGAAACAAGAAATACAAATTTATTTCCAGTCTGAACAGAAGTTGAACTTTTGCGTTATTTAAAATGTGACTACGAGAAATGCCTTGTAAAAGATAGCTTCTATTCACTGCCTATAGCACGATGACTATATTTTCAACACTTTGCACTCTGTGTCTGAGTCGCAGAGCGTGAAATATGCTATCTGAGAGATTAGTTAGATGATGGACACCCAGTTAATGTTCCAAGCAAGCTTTGATAATCATTTATAGCACCTAGAATGATAAATGGCTTGCAGTATAATTATAGACACCTTTAAATTAAGTTATATAATTTCTTCTATTTTAAAATTTTGTATACTGGTTTAAATTAAAATTCTACTAAATTGAGACAAAATAGTTCTTTTTAAAAAAAAAAAAATTCACCAGAAAAGGATGGTAATGACACATTTGGAATAAACGATGTATTTTTAAATATTTTATCAAAACTATTTGCCGCCCACAAGTGAAAAGACATAAAATATTTTCATTTGTTCTCCAACATAAATCAAAGAAATACTTTGTCTAAACATTACAATTTTAGAATAAGATTCATCGCATTTTTTAAAATCACCGAAAACTATTCTTTTCCATGTGATCATAGTCATTTGCCATTAAAACGAACATGAATGATGTTGGAATGTGTTTGCCAATAATTCATATTTATTTTCTGTTCGAGCGCAAGAAATGTTTGCATAAGCTTTAGTCTTGAATCGATTTTGCGTTCATTAGGCAATTCCGTTTGTCAGTTCGACAAAAATGTAACTAAAGGTACCCATACACGAGGTTGTAAGATTAGGAACAAAATCGAAAATTTTGTTTTTGATTGACAATTTTGCATAGTCGCAAGCTGGACATAATATTTCCCATAACATATTTTTCTTCATACCGTAAGAAAATTGACGCCTTTTACGTGACGTAAACCATTCCTGATTTCATTTCTGAATTTCATTGGTGCTTTCGGTGATTCATGGAGTTAACACAGTAAGCTCCGTCCATTTCATCGATTAAACAATCGGGACTTTATTTTAATACTTGTGTAACTGATGCCACTTAAGACGTGAAATAGATACCCATTAGATGGATTCGGTTTACACATAATATTATCAATATATATTTTAATTAATTGTATTAATATTAAAATGAGACAAATTAATTGCCAAAAATAACTTTCTAACTAATAAAATACTGTTAAATATGTCCGTTTAATAATGTAGAGTTTTTGCCAAGGGCATTCATTGATAATCAGACACAAAGAGCTGAAGTCTTTATTTTCAAACCAGTACGTTTTCCCCCCAAATTCTTCTTTCCACTAAAAACACTAATTTTATCTCAATCGGGTTTCGTTTCAGGTCTTTGTGTCAAGAGAAATATTGAATGAAAATAAATTTTTTCTCGAGGCTCGATTGGTGAATCAATGTCATGGGAGAAATGAGCACCAGTAAGAAAACCGATCGAAGAAAGAACAGCCTTAAAGAACTAGGTCTCCTGAAAAAATCTAGTTATTAGGTCATTGTAAATATTTTTAATATTAATTATATTTTTTTGTAAAAAAGTCAGTTACAACAGTGTTATGCTAACATAGGTATTTCTTCTGTTTAAAAAGCTCCAGGAAACTTTTCTGATGATTAATGGTCTTATTGAATTGAGCATAAGATATACTCGACGTACATTAAACGATAAATAGTACTATATGAATAGTTTTAAAATATTTACGTTGCAGAGTTCTTTAGTAGTATTACTTTTGTTATAGAAATATGACAAACTAGCAAATTTATACCCGTTTTCGCACGAATAAAACAAATATCAATAGATTCCAAATATGTGTACATATTCCTGTTATAGGATCATAAACTTATATTGCGCTCGTTATAATTATAAAATCCCGTTTCATTGCCTTAATTTCCAAATGAAAAATACGCTATAAATGCACTCATAATGTCATCACAATTCCTCATAAATACATAAAACCTTTAGCTCATTGTAGCGCGTTTGAAAATAATTGGCGAGAAATAGATATAGCTACCCACACCCATTATACAGCTCTAACACAATGACCTTCGAACAACCGACCAGCTTATAAATTATTTGAAAAGAAACGCCTTTTGGCGAATTTTAGTTAATAATTTGGCGAGTTTGCACGTCTTTGGCGAAAAAATAAAGACAAAAACATTAATGCTCTAGTGCGATGGCCTTATTAACCATCGTAGTTCAGTAATAGCTTAACTATACATTTATGCTTAAATATGCCTACATTGCAGTCACAGAAAATCAATGAAAATCATCAAATAACCACAATAAAACCAGAATGAAGACTGGCGATTACGTCACTGAAAATGTCAATTATTTTTCAAATAATGAATTTATTCTGAAAGTAAGCAAAGAATAAAAAAAACATTTTGGAATTTTAAATGTTTCGTTAAAAGTTTTATTTATTTTTCAGCTATGGCATCAGGAAAGAGAAAAAATTATCGGATTTGAGGAAAGTGGTGTATTTTTTTCAGAAAATTCGAATTTTCTCTAAAAATGGAACAAATATGAAAAAACTAAGCCTCAGGTGCACACGTTAGTATTAAAGGGAATCTATCTTTAAAATTTCGAATTCCTGTGGGCAGTATAAGTAGGTCTTTTACGATCCGATAACAGACACACACACACACAGACAGACAGACTCTTTCTTTTATTATTATAGATGAATTTGATTGTTGCGAATATCCTTTTGTTAGATCTATACGCATTTTACTATTCTATTAGCATGCGAAACTTGTGTTACTTGTTGCGTTGCTACAATTTTTTTTTAATATTTTGTACAATGAAACAAAGAAAACAGCGTCTATGATAAAAAACTAAGAGTGTGTAACACTACAAGACTTTCAATGACCGATCAATATATCAATAGACACATTTAAAGGTTATTAGATACCTTTCTGTAAAACCTTATTATTGCTTCCGACAGGTACTGGGAACACGTGTACCGTTTTTGAAGTATTTATATAATTTCCTTTTTCAGAAAATACCGATAAAACCAAAAACGTTCTATGGCAGCTATTACTGGCGCTTGGCAATTTTCTCGAAAATCTTATTATTAAGTCCGACATCTACAAGAAACCCATGTACCAAATTTAGTCAGCAGATCTTTTAGTTTGAACTATAGAGTTGTTTCAGACCGACAGGCTGACAAACAGAATGACCAATGCTTAAAAAACACTTTTTTTAGATTCAGCACCCTTCAAAACTTGTAGAAAACACAAAATATCCATTTTGGATTTTCGACTCCATCTCAATACTTTTATAACCTTATATTTCATATTAGGTAATTGAAAGTAATGAATATAAATTTTTGAAATTTTTTTTGACGATGTTTATACAGTGGTCAGATTTTTGCCTATATACAAGTTGCATCAATTTTTTTTCAATAAAATCTTTTAAAAAAGAATATATTGTGCGTTATTGCATTAGATCATTACATTAGAAACCATATTTTTGCACAAAAATGCGTGCCCTAACACGTGTTACAAGTCGCCAAAACCATTTTATTTATATCATATAGTAGTTTATGATAGGTAGCAGAGTGTCTGGAATGTCAATGGGACCAATTCTCGATGCAAACTAATGACACATCTACAGGGATTTCGCTTATCATGCATTTGCAATCTGAGAACTTTTTAATAAATTCTATCATAATTGAACCAATGAGAATCATTTTTATACGGCATATCTTTTCTTATTATTAATAATTTATTATTTAATTGTATTTAATAGTACATAACCAAAATTTTTTTTTTTAATTTTTCAAAGTTTGGTTGTAGTGATGCAAACGACATTTTTACTTTAATTAAGTTATGAAAATACTGGGGTATTATAAATAATATAAAAAGAACAACATGGTACTTGTTTTTGAATTTTTCTGAGTTTTTCTTTACTTCAATGTTATATTGAAAGGCCGTTCTTTGGGGGGGGGGGGGGAAACATCTTTATTTATTCCAAAATACATAATCTATTCAAGAAAATAAATAAGATTTTCTTAACATATTCATTTGCATAGTGACATATTTCTAAACAGATTAGATAATAAAAAGCTAAAAAAATTTAAGTCTCTTCTTTCCATCTATTTAGCACACTATAAAAATGTCCCCGATATTTTTTGTGCTTTAACAAATTCGTCAGTTTACAAAGGCGGCATAAATTATAAGCTCTTATACTAATTGCAGGGGGCTTAAAAAACCCTCTTGAGTGGTTCTAGCAATTAAGATAAAATAAAAGCTAAAAATCGCTTCTAGAATATTTGAAAAGCTTTTTATGAAAAAAATATTCTGTGGTGAAGAAATTGCCTTTGTCGTGAATTTCTAAACTGATCGTTAAAGGTTATTTTATGAAATTTATTTTGAATAGTGTTTTTGACTGAATTATATAATGTTTCAAGGATAAGTTAGTTTTTTAGAGCAATCGTAAAAATAAGGTAACTCATTTCCCTATGATAAAATTGTAGAATTTTCTGTAACTTGTTAGGGATTTTCAGAATTTTCGATGATTTTTGACTTGATAACTTTTTAACTGGTAAAAAACGTGATAATAAGAAAAAAATGTCGAATTAAAGAGAGCATTTTTCGTATTTCATTAAAATTTATTTATCATTAATTTATTCATCATTAATTTATTTCATTAAAAAACTTTATCTCATTAGATTAAATGAAGAAATGATTGATGGTATTTTATTGTGTGTAAGAAAAGAAAAATATGAATTGAAAGTGTTTTAAATCTCTACTTAGGAGGTTAAATTATTTTGTAAAAGTTATTCATATGTATAAAAAGACAAGAAAATCATACTTTTGTTTAGAATAATTCATAATCGTGTTTAATCATAATTTTTACATGCAACCATCGCTGCAATCTAAATAAATCGATTAAAACATTTACTCCATCAGAGAAACTATTTCATCATTTTATTGTTAGAGAATTCTTTAAGTAAAAAGCTCATAGGTTCAAATATTTAATTGGCTTTAGATGACACGCAATTCCTTCCAACTTTATTCCCTGCATTTCGTTTGATCGGTTCTCTGTTTCTACGTGATATTGATTCACTAATAGTGGCTCAAGATAGAATTTGTTTTTATTCAGTATTTCTGTTGCCACTCAAGACTTGAAGCATGCCTTTTACGCATTAACTATTCCTTCAACCTGAAATTGGGTTTAGTTTTTGTTAAAAAACGTTTGTTTTTTTTAAAAATCAAATAGAATATAATCTATTAATTTGTATGTTTCTTTAAACAGATCTCTATAACTTAGGTTGCTACATTAGCCCAGATATATTATGACCTTTAAATCCGAATAATGTCAAGCTTATTTTTATGGTACAAGTGCAGGAAAGTGTGAAATATATTTAGTTTTAAAAATAACTTTTCATATGTTGGACGTTGAATGTGCATCTTGTCCAAAAAGGAAACACCAGGGTTTAGGAACAGAGCTTTAATTAACACAACATGGTAACAAGGGACTAAGCGCGTTGCAACAACAACGCTAGCATTATATAAGAACAGTTCTACCGGTCACAGTTCATAGTTCATATTCAGGTGGTTGATGGCTGATGCCGATCTACGTCTACACAGACTTGTAATCACAACACTCCCTCACACCAGCTAGGAACCATAGCGCTCATTATGCATCCAGAATAAAATGCTAAAAAACAGGGGGAAAAATCTAAATTTTGTAACTAAAATTTAAGGGGGAAAAATTTGAATAATAATTTTCGAATAAATTATGACAATAATTTTTTCAAAACTTTGTTTGTTAAAAAAAAAGTCAAAATCAATTTTTAAGCATCTAAGAATGTAAGCGCGAAGAATTTAGGGTCAATTTATTTCATAAAATTTTTTTGGGGTGAATTTTATTTGACCATGTTTTTCATATTTTCAATTAATTAAAACAATCATTATTTAATTCTTCAAAAGACATGATTCTTCCATTTAACGATAAATAAGTGTGAGCTAAACTTAGTGAGAAAAAAAATAGCAAGCTGATGATTCCAAATGGAATCATTGGGGGTGAAAGAATTTAAACCATGCATTCCCCTAATTCTTTTGAGCAGTGTATTTAGTAATGCTGTTGGTATTTTAATTAGATTAAACATCAAGCAATAAATTGCCATTATGTGGAAATTACATTGCCGTTATAGAAGCAATGGGGCTGTTACGATTTCATAGAAATAGCTTTGAGCCAGGACTGTGGTAGTAAGGAATATTAAAGATTATCGTAAATTTATTTGAAAGCTCTAGTACCTTGTATAGGCTTGTGGAGATGGTGAAGCTTTAGCAATTTGTTTTATTTTTATCTGTTATTTGCAATAAACGAGCATATGTTGGTTGGTACATCTTAGTAATTTTATTGAATATTCTATTATATCTTAACTATTTTTCTGTATATCCTACATTACCTAAACAGTGAGTGTATATTTTAATAATCTGAACCACGATTAAATGTTGTACATTGTTGGAACATTTGTTAGTGAGTATCATTTATTACCTGAACTTTTGTAAATAAATATTTTTCATTATTTAAACAATTGTTAATGAACAAACTTCCTTACTTGAGTAACTGTATTCATATATTCTACATTTTATAGACAAATGTGACTGAACATTCGATATTCTTAAGGGCCTTTATTGAATATTCTCCATTATATGATAGTTATTCGGAATAATGGATTTGTAATTAAAGTTCGCAATGTATAGTTTGGTAACCAGAAAATTGAGTTTTTTTGTTTCCCTGAAAAAAACTTTATTCTCCCTCTGAAGCACCCAAACAATAAAATTTTTCTATTAAATATGTAGCTATTCTTACCTTCGATTCATTTAATGTTATTGTTCTTATAAACTGCAAAGTATTTTTATACTCATTTACTGAAAAACAGTGTGTTAGAGTTTTTTAATGAGAACATTTCCATTAGATTTCTATTGCAAATACAATAGTTTACAAACACAACTCTTACATAAAGTAAAAACACAACAACTACAAAAACATGTTTTGTAATAACACCCACCTCATATTCAATTGTTTTAGCCTCTGGCCTTGTTTCGGACCGCTAGAACCGAGAATTAATTTACACAATTTGGCGTCCAGATTAAGAATTCATTCCAAGCATGAAGTCCGAATTTGCATATAAGTGGACGATAATATTTTAGAAGCGGCAGTATAATTATGCTTTGCGGGCATTTATATAGTAGTTTACTCTGGACGGAAGACCCCTTAAGCCATATTGTTCGGAAGGGAGAAAAGGTCACTAAATTATTTGTATTTAAAGTTCTATAGCTTTATGTTAATTGTTTGTTGATCCTTCAGATTATGTTAATATTTCAGATTGCTTAGTTAACTTTAAATATTTAAAGAAACTTGCACACACACACACACATGCGGGTGCAACCAATGTTAAACGTCTACACTTATTCAGATGTACCCCATACTACCATGGCAACTGTGGAATTAACCCATTCACGACGACTTTGTAAATAAAATTGACATAATTTCCGACTAAAAACGTTAACTTTAAGTTTGGTTAATTCGTTCTCCGTGTAACAAATTTTTTCCAACGAAAATTTTTCAGGACTATGGTCTTGTTTTGTTTTCTAGTTTGTTTATTTAGATAATTCGTTTGGAAAATTTTCTTTACTATCATAGTTCACGGGGTATAACTATGGTATTTACTCGGCATTAAACAACAAATTACTTATACTAAACAGGCCCCTCTAAGTAAATTAAAGAGCAATTCTTAGATTTTGCGGTTTTGAAGCATCGATAAATTTTTGTTTGATTTTAATTTTTGAGTCAATGCAATAATTTTAATCAAGATATAGGATTAAATCTTCGAGCAAATAAGTGTTTTTATGGAATTATTCTTAAAGCTGTGTATTTCTCAAAACTAATCAATAACAATAAATAAAAGTAATACCATTAAAAA
Organism: Oedothorax gibbosus; assembly: GCA_019343175.1. Classification (NCBI taxonomy): domain Eukaryota; kingdom Metazoa; phylum Arthropoda; class Arachnida; order Araneae; family Linyphiidae; genus Oedothorax; species Oedothorax gibbosus. The sequence goes on from CM033279.1 coordinate 21,233,922, forward strand.
TAACGGCACTCAACAAAAATACTTTAAATATACATCTTAGATTCTTTGCTACGTGCAATGTAAATTGATTAAAATCCATTGAATAATAATTCAAAAGTGAAACGAATGTTGCTTAAATATTACATTAAAAATTATTTTAATTTAAAGCTTGTAAACGCATTAAAATAAAAAAAAAAACACCCAACACTATTCATCAATTCAATGTTCCTGGATCATTATCACCCCAAACAAACCCATTCTTCATTTAAATCCTTTTCAATATATTTTAAAGAAAATTTATTTAAAATACGCACAATATCGCCAAGGTAACTTTATACAGCACAAAAGAAACCGAAACAGGGCTAGAAACCTCTGGAGAGATACTTGGACTTCTGTCCAATTGTTCCGATTCCGTTTCGCTTTGGTAAAAGCAAGAGACAACTGAATTAGGATCGTGTTCCCTCATGTCGACCACGTCTTCCAACAAGATTCGTTCTGGGATTCTTTATTGCTTAAAGTACGATTCCACTGTGGCTTTAAATGAGAAGGTTCTAAACCTTTCTGTTTTTATAGTGTTATAAGCATTACATTCAAGAGTTCATATAGGATATGACTTATTGTGGTATACCTACCTTCACAAATTGCCATCGATTCCAGCCTTAGCCTCTTCGCTAACGAAATAAAGTCTTATCCCTGTATTATTCATATTAATATATTTTCAAACAATTATATTTTTAGAAGTGTGTTTTGCAAGTGATATTGAAAAAATTAGCATTTATATTTTGCTGAGGGTCACTTCAATTTAGTGGAGCTCGAAAGTTTGAGCGGTAAAAATATAATTTTTTTGTGTGCTATGAATATACAAACAAGCCCTCTGTCAGTTTTTTGGGATTAATAGTTCATTATACCTTTTGCTTAAATCCAAAATGTCTTATAAATTAATCGCTGAAAACACTTAGTTTTTTTAAATATCTTCGAAATCTGCTTGACCCAATTTTTAATACAATAAATAGATCTGCCGCTTCGGTATTAGTACATTTAGAAAGCTTGAACATTATAATTTATAATAGAAAAAAAAATATTACGAAATTTTTTAAAATAAAGTATTCCAATAAAGTCCAAGTATTTATGCTTCAGGAGCGAAGAGGTTATAGAAAGTACTAAATACAAAAAAATCCGTCAGTGACGTATTATGTAAAAGACATTGAAAACGCTATTGATTTGCAGCTTGTATATATCATCGTTAAAATGCAGTATACTATTTTAAAGCTCTCTAGCCGGACTACTTAAATTCATAAAACTTCAGATTTTTATTAATACTCATTCATAAGATTTTGAATATAATTTTTCTAAAATTTGTGAATAAACTGTTGGAAATTATAACTTACAGCAGCTGCGTATTTTTAGCCTACTTTTCTTTTTTTAATTCGACAGAATTAAAAAATGAAAAAGTAGGTATTGACATGCGGTCGATGTCCGTCTGTCCGTCTGTCTGTCCGTACCCCCCTTCCAAAATCGGTTCTAATCATCGGATCTTAAAAATTCTTTTTTTGTTAGAAAGCTATAACCTCAGATACCCAACTTTCATACTTTTTGTCCGTCTGTCTGTACGTCCGGACGGACATAAATCTACTATCTGTCGGCGAATTTCCCATTGAATTAGCATTGAAATTCAATTTTGAGTCATTTAAATCACTGTAGGTATTGAAATGCGGTTGATGTCCAACTGTCTGTCCATCCATCTGTCTGTCTGTTCGTATGTCTGTCTGTTCGTATGTCTGTCCGCCTGTCTGTCCGTTTGTCTGTCTGTCTGTACCCCCCTTCCAAAATCGGTTCTAATAATCGGATCTTAAAAATTCTTTTTTTGTTAGAAAGCTATGACCTCAGATACCCAACTTTCATACTTTTTGTCCGTCTGTCTGTACGTCCGGACGGACATAAATCTACTATCTGGCGGCGAATTTCCCATTGAATTAGCATTGAAATTCAATTTTGAGTCATTTAAATCACTGTAGGTATTGAAATGCGGTTGATGTCCATCTGTCTGTCTGTCCATCTGTCTGTCTGTTCGTATGTCTGTCCGTCTGTCTGTCCGCCTGTCTGTCCGTTTGTCTGTCTGTCTGTACCCCCCTTCCAAAATCGGTTCTAATCATCGGATCTTAAAAATTCTTTTTTGTTAGAAAGCTATGACCTCAGATACCCAACTTTCATACTTTTTGTCCGTCTGTCTGTACGTCCGGACGGACATAAATCTACTATCTGTCGGCGAATTTCCCATTGAATTAGCATTGAAATTCAATTTTGAGTCATTTAAATCACTGTAGGTATTGAAATGCGGTTGATGTCCATCTGTCTGTCTGTCCATCTGTCTGTCTGTTCGTATGTCTGTCCGTCTGTCTGTCCGCCTGTCTGTCCGTTTGTCTGTCTGTCTGTACCCCCTTCCAAAATCGGTTCTAATCATCGGATCTTAAAAATTCTTTTTTTGTTAGAAAGCTATGACCTCAGATACCCAACTTTCATACTTTTTGTCCGTCTGTCTGTACGTCCGTACGGACATAAATCAACTATCTGTCGGCGAATTTCCCATTGAATTAGCATTGAAATTCAATTTTGAGTCATTTAAATCACTGTTGCCAAATCAACAATGGCATGAGAAACTTTATTTAAACATATTGAAGCAAAATAATATTTTCATGAATCAGTTTGGAATGACGTCATAAAATGTAGAACAATTTGATTCTTTGATTATTCATTAATTATCTACCAAGAAAGCGGCAAGGTATACTTTTGCATGCAATTATGCTTAGTTTTAATTTACATTTCTTGTTTTTTAATGCAGTTCGGAGTAGTTTCATTACTTTTTGTTATTAATAAATATTTAATTATTCTTCGAACTACAAATAAATCACGAGCAGATGATAAATAATATTTAATTAATTTGCGAACGAATATTAAGGAAAATAGTTGATTTTGCCTTTTAGAAGTTTAAATTATAGCTGGGTGCTGTGTTTCGATTTTTTTCTAATGTGTATAAATCTAGTGTAGAAACGGCTGTTGATGATATTTACTTTAGGAACCTAGTTTTTTTCCCGATTAGAACTTCAGTAAGTATTTAAGTAACAGGAAAGTAGGCTATTTTAGTTCTTTATGAACTTCTTGTTTTTCTTAGAACCTTTCCGGTCCCAGCTAAAAAAATCAGCAAAAAAACTGCATGAAAAATGCAGAAATGCAGGTTTTTTGAAGAGAAATGAAGGTTTTATGAAGAGAAATGTTTTCAGCATTTAACCTGCAGTTATTATATGGGTACGGTGCTGAAAAATTCAGCAAATAAATTTCAGCAGGAAAACTGCATGTTTTGGATGAGAGATAAAGCTTTTATGCAGGAAAATGTTTTCAGCATAAAACCTGCAGTACTTTTACAGGTATTATGATGAAACATTCAGCAACTAAATTTCAACACAAAAACTGCTTCTTTCGGACGAGAGATAAAGATTTAATGCAGGGAAATGTTTTCAGCATTAAACTTGCAGTACTTTTAAGGGTATTGTGATGAAAAATTCAGCAACTAAATTTCAACACAAAAACTGCTTCTTTCGGACGAGAGATAAAGATTTAATGCAGGGAAATGTTTTCAGCATTAAACTTGCAGTACTTTTAAGGGTATTGTGATGAAAAATTCAGCAACTAAATTTCAGCAAAAAAACAATGCTTTTGAAGAGAGATGAAGGTTTTATGCAGGGAAATGTTTTTTTAAAGGTATTGTACTGAGAAATTCAGCAACTGAGTTTCAGCTGGAGAACTGCATGTTTGTAAAACTTTTTAAGGTGATTTTTTTATTCTTAAAGAAAACTGCCATTTTTCTGAAGGATTCATCCTAAAAGAACAAAGCCGTTTCAGTTCTACATGAAAACAGCAATTTCTCTTAAAATTTTATGCTGAAAAATACCTTTATTTAACCTTATACTTTTTATTACCTTTCTTTAGAGTTTATTTTTTTAACCTATATTTTAAAGTACACTTAAAATACTGTTTTATCTTTAAACTCACATTTCAATAGCACTTAATGTGCAATTTTATGTAAAAAATTATCTAAACTTTCTGAGAAAACAAGGACAATATTTCAAGCAAAGTATTTTGTCTAAAAAACTTTCTGCAGAGAATTAATACAACATGTGCATAATTCTTTATAGCATAGAGTTACACATAAAGCCTGCACGGGCCAAAATCGTTTTCTGCAACAATGTCGACAAGTGGGTTGCTGCTCAAGGGAAATTACAAACCAATAACTTCCATGGTGCTGCATTATCATACCAGTGTAAACTTTTTTTTGACGACTCTAATGAAGCGTCATTGAAAATAAGTATCAAATGGGTTGACCAGTTGTGAGTTATTTGAAGTTATTTTTTAAAAATGTGTGCGTTAACCCCAAAAATACTGTAAATTTTTTTGTAGTGAATCTTTATCTTAAAATTGCTCTTTATTTTTGAAATTAGTTTTGATACTTTACACTTGTAGTAATTGTATCCCAACTAAAAATTGTTGGAATTATTCGCGGAAAAACATTTAATTTTTAATGTAAACATTTGCAGATTATTAGCAAATTTTGCAGCAGCAAATTAGCTTAATATGTTCAAATCGCAGATCTAGATTTTGTTAATCTGTAACTTCTAAAAATTCAGAAACGATATCAAAGCTATAATTGGCGATTCAAATTCTTTTTTTCCAATTTCCATAGACGTTTTTGATTTGATTTTGCAAAAGAGAAGAAAATAATGCCACCTATGTAAAGAGACAGTAAAATTTAAACGAAAAAAAGCAGATTTAAAAATTCTTTGCTTAATATTTCAGTTTGCTCAATAGCTTGCTCTCACCTTTTTATAGAAAATTTAAAAATAAATTAATCTTAAAGGAATTCTTAAGATATATTTTTTTCTAACTCACAAAATTTGCATCCAATTTATTTATTACCACCTTAGAACAATTAATTAAATCTAATTTAAATATTTTTAAATAAAAATCATAGACAAATTGTACGCAAAATCATGAATCAAATTTATTGACTATAATCGAATCCATGGAGTGTGTAATTTTGTATGTTCTAATTATAAAATATACCATTCCTATTTTTAAAAACGCGCTCCAATTTGCAAGCTCCAATAGCGCAGTTGGTAGCGCGCTGAACAGCTACACAAATACCCCCAGATCAAATCCCGTGCTCCTACTTGGGTTAAATAAAACTTAATTTCAAAATCTTCACTTATCCTGCAGTTTTTTAAATGTTTTTCCAATGAAGGAAATATTAAGGTTTTTTGATGAAGGGAAAATGGAGGCTTTTGATGAAGGAAAAGTGAAGGAACTTGGTACCTAAAACTTCACTTATCCTGCAGTTTTTATAAAGGTTTTTAATGAGGAAATATAAAGGTTTTTTAATGAAGGAAATATAAAGGTTTTTTGCTGAAGGAAAAATGGAGGTATTTGGAACCTAAAACCTTCACTTATCCTGCAGGTTTTCGAATGAAGGGAAAATAAAGGTTTTTTGATGAAGGTTTTTGGTTCCAAATACCTGCAGTTTTCTTGCAGCTTTCCTTCAATTTTTTTCAAGGTTTTTTGCTGATTTTCTTAGCTGGGACGTGTCATCCCTTTTAACCTAGTGTCTTCTGACGATAGATTTAAACAATGGTTAATACCATATACTTATTTATACCGGAAGCCAATTTAGGATTTCGAATGGTCAGGATGAAGGCCTTGGCAAAATAAAGATTTTAACTACTTTTAAGTACTTCCTACACCGTACTTTTGCTCCTCCTAAAATTTCAAGTTATGACCTACGGTTAATTTAGTAATACGGTTAACTTAATAACACCTGTTATATTAGTGTATAATTTAAACGAAATAAAACATCTTACACTGTGCTCAAAATTTGTTATTAAAAAGATTTAAAAAAAAGTATGCTATGCTGAGACATAAGAACTTCAAATGTCCAAATCAACGAAGATCGGTCCCCGTTCGAAAAATAAAAAAATCGCATTACCCGTTTTGTCCCCCAAAAAAGGGTAAAATGAAATTTATTATTTTATATATATTTGGAAGTGTGAGAAAAAAACAATATATTAAAAAAAAGATAGCTTTAATTTAAATGAAAAGGTAACACTTTTACATGTTAGCTTGAGGATTGATGAATGAATGACACCATTGAAGTTCGGATAGTGGTATTCTACTTTAACTAGAAATATTATTTCCTTGAACTATTGTCTATAGTTGTAACTTTGCACCTTAACGAGATGCTCCTTATTCACACAATTTCATAAAGTGGGATTAACGTTAAGGCACCTATGGTGAGTCTTTAATGAGCCGTTACTTCTGCAGCGACACTTGCCAACGAGAAGAGGCCGCGTTAGATGGAAATGTGTGGTTTAAACGGAGCCAGAAATGTCCATCCAGGAGTGACCCGCTAATTAGTGTTTGTTCTGGACTTGGGGTTTGGTTTACTTTAATTAGCTGGGTCGAACTCAAGGGAGGGCTTTGGGGCTTGTTACTTTCGTTATGTTCGTGTTCTTACTTTAGTCCGAATGTTGGCATAAGTGATGACATGAAGGTTTCGCGTACATTCAACGGAGTCTTTTATTCATACTTCCTGTTTTAGGTACAGGTTTATGCTACTTAGTACAAATGTTGGCTTAAATGATGGCATGAAGGTACTGTTTACATTTAAGGAATTTTGTATTCATACCTTCTGGTTTTGATAGAGCTTCAAGTTATTGTTTCATAGTAAATCAATGGAAAGAGTAACTATAAATGATATCATAGAATTAAAAGTAGTATAAGTATTTTTTAAAAATAAAATAAGAGACTTGAATAAAAAAAAAGTAATATAACTTTATAACATAATAAGATGAAATGATAATTAATTAAATGAGTGCATAAATTAAGGATATAGCATAATGGAGATAATTAAATAATAGAGAGTAGAACGAAGAGTATCGATTAAGATAAATTAAATAATTGAAAGAAGATATTAGAGAATTGAATGAAAAAGTGTGAATTCTGAAATATTTTGGTTTGGGGGTCTACTTTAATTAGCTGGGTCGAACTCAAGGGAGGTGTTCAACGTTAGGTTCGTGTTCTTACTTTAGTCCGAATTTTGGCAGAAATGATGGTATGAAGGCTTCGCTTGCATTTAGCCAAGTTTTGTATTCATACTTTCTGTTTTTATATAGGTCTTTATGTTAGTATTATGGTAGTTCTTCTAAAAAGTCATAGTAAAAGTAGGTATAAAGGATATTAGATAATTTAGAATAGTATAATTTCTTTTCGGAAAATAAAAAAAATCATATTACGTGTTTTTTTCAGAAAAAAGGGCAAAATTTAATTTATTATTTTATATGTATTTAGACATGGAATATTTAGAAAAGAAACATTAGAAGTGTGTGTAAGAAACAAACTATACTTTAAGGAAAAATAGCTTTAATTTAAATGAAAAGGCAACACTTTTACTTGTTAAGCTTGTGGATTGATGAACGACTATAAATTATATAATATAATTAAAAGTAGTATAATAAATTTTTTAATGAAATAAGAGATTTGAATAAACAAATGTAAGATAATTTAAGTACATAATAAGATTAAAAGATAATTAATTAAATGAGTGCATAAATTAAGGATATTAAATAATTGTGATAGTTAAATAATAGAGAATAGAATGAAGATTATCTATTAAGATAAATTAAAGAATTGAAAGAAGATATTAGAGAATTGATTAAAAAAGTGTGAATTTTCGAAAATTTAATAAAAGTGTTAAAAAGGATGATTAAAAAAGTCGAATAAGATAGTTGAGACAGAACAAGATAAAGAAAATAAGAACAACCAGACTTCTTCTTATTATATTGGTAACAAATGCTATCCTTCTACGCTGAAAAATGCTATTCTTCTACGGGTAGATAGCATTTGTAATTATTAGGACATATAACGAAGAAAAAATATACCCAGTTTTGAAATCTGAATACATCCTACTGAATCTCTGCTAGTTTCCTCCATCCAAATTCGTTTTATATACAACGAAGTTTCAAGTAAAATGCGCGTGCCTTCCTTTATCTTCTTTTGAAAAAATGAAATATATACATATTTTTATTTTTAACAGAATACATCTTAAAATGCGAGTATATTTTAGATGCTTATCGATAAAATATGTTGGTTTTAGTTTTAGGCTTGCTTGGAAATTATTTTCTTGTATACCACTCGAAAACGTACCTAATATATACTATGTTTTTTCTTATACATATAACTAAAAAGGTACATAATCTGCCTATAAATAAGTTAATATCTTGAAATGAAATTATTGTATGTATGAATACATGAGTTATTTATTTTTACTTCATTAGTTTTACAACGTTGTTTTCATTCAAGTTATATTATATTTTTTTATAGTTTCTACACATCATACTATTAAGTGGTTTCTAGTAAAAACTTACGAGTGAATATACAAAATAAAAATTCTACTTTATATATTAATTATTCCAAGAAAGTTGCAGAACACCAAAATTTCAACGTTGTAATCTGCTACTCGCACTAGACCATTTAAAAAACCTATTCAAAGTTATAAAATTACACAGAAAAAAACTTTTAAAATTGAAACCTAGTTTTACCGAAAAAGAGCAGTAGTCTTCTCTTTAAAGGAAATTATCCTCACACAAACGAGCCTCAAGGGAAAAAACCACTTTAAAAGAATATAAGACCCTTTTTCTTTACTGGAACACAGCACCTGTTTTTAACAATTTTCAATTACGAACTTAACTCTAAAACCAAAGTAATTATGAAACTTTAGTTTTAGGAGGAAGCCAGCAGTATGGTAATCCAATCCTGGCCATCAACGCAAGGACAGATGTGATTTTAATTTCAGGGAATTCTATAACCGTAGCTTGACATAGTTGTATATTAAAAAAAAATAGTAGTTTAGACTTAGGGTAAATGGAAAGTGCCTTAAAGTACTTAGAAAATATCTATGAGGTCAGAGCAACTACAGCTATGGCGATCGCCGAGGAGCTTGAAAAACTTTTGCGTTTTATCCCAGTGCATTTGGTATGGATACCTTCTCATATCGGTTTGGCTGTTAATGAACTGGCTGAAGTTCTTGCACTGGCATGCTGTGACCAGATTTTAGATGGGGAAAAATCTGCAGAAATATACAGAGATTGGTTTATTTACAAAAAGACATCAACAGTCCCCTTCAGCATTCTTGGTATGGAGTTGAGAAACCAGGCGAGATTTCAAAATTGCAAATATGCAGGCAGGACCAAACTGCCCTCTCCAGATTCCAGACGGGACATACAAAGACTTTGAAGTTTGAGACCGGATCTAAGCTGTTCCCTGACTGCTCCAACTGTCGAGGAGGTGCTCAAGCCAGTCCCTAGCACATACTCCTGTGTAGAACTGGTCTAATATTGACCCAGATACATGACTTAAGCCTTTGCCAAACATCGCCACTATTCCTCCAAGATGTTGCCGAAATAATTATCACTTGACGTGCCAAACCAATCACTGAAATAGGAAAATGCTTTCGGTAACTTTTTGAATGAAGAGTGGCGATGTTTAGCGAAGGCTCACATGTCCTGTAACTCCGTGTAAGCCTAGCTTTATGAATAGCAAAATTCTCACACTTATTACAATAATCCATTAAATTTTTGCACTGAATGCAATTGTTTATGCATGTTGTTTTTTACATGTTACATCAAAAACGAAAGACCAAAGAGATATGTATACAAACAGTTGTTGAAAAATCTTGCTTTCAAATGCAGTTTCATAACACAAAAATCTTTATGTTAGTGTTTTATATAATGTTTCATGTTAAACAATCTTTTAGGCCTATGACAATAATTTCACACTTATTAAAATCGAATTATTTTTTTGTTTAGTTTTAAGCCACCTAATGGTTCCCAGTATGCAATAAAAATAAGTTATACTAAGAAGAATTTGATCTAAACTATTTTGTTGTTCAGTTTGTATCAAGATTTTTTGTAATATAAACAGTGTATGCTATGATTCTTCTTATATAAAAACTAGTTTTTTTGTACAGTTTATACTAAGATTCTTTTTAATATACACTATTTTGCAATACAGTTTGTATTAAGATTCTTCTTAGTGTAAACTCTTTTGTTGTATTGTTTTATTTATGATTCTTCTTAATATAAAATATTTTTATTGTCTATTGGAAATAGTTTATTTTAAGAAAAAGCTTAAATAAAACTGTTTTTTTAATAAAATAGTTAAACTAATATTATTAAATAAATTCATACTAGGATAAAATGTACTTCTGGGAACCCTAGAAAAAGATATAAACGAAGTTACTTTTTTGCAATGAAAGAAATAAAAATTGAATTTAATTTTCGAAATGTTTAACAAGTAAACAAGTTACTGAACACTTCCAATCAAGTTTTGTTTACAACTTAAATCGACCATTCTAAACATGTAAATTTTCAGAAAAGACAAGATAAAAGTTTTCTAGTGCATATATCCTTAAACATACCTTGAGAGAAAGTAAGTTTATTTGTTACTTGTAAGGGTTACAAAGTGAGGTCAGAGTATGTTTTTTCTCCATAGTTCTGCACTTTTAATGTAATTTTAATCAATATCAGTTGGTTGAAGGTCATTACATTTTTCTCAAACTAGTACAATAGTAATAGTAAGCTTTCCCTGCGATGTTTTTATGAAATCTAAGTGTTCGAATATATGATTATACTCCTATTTTACGTTCTTTCTTCCGAAATTTATGGCTTCGTCTATTTTGCTGAGCTTCAACTTCCATTCACCGTGCGTAACAAGACTTAAATGAATTTTCTTCGCAATTTGCTTTCTTATTTTTTCTTAAAGGAAAAAGGCCATTTTGGCCAAGAGCCACCATAAACAAGTTGTATAAGGGTGTAGACATTTGCTGAATAAAAAATCCGGGTAGTAAAAAATGTTCCATAGTTGCCTTGATCACATGTAAAATGTTTCAAGAAAGAAATATTTAAGGGGAAAAAAAACAGTTTTTGCAACATTGGTTCCTCTTATAGTTTTCCTTCATAAAAAAAGTCAATTGCCTCGTAGCATGCCCTTGTTATTTATTATTAAAGGAAGAAGTTTAAAGCAGTTTCGCTGTAGTTCTTTTTGTTGAAAGCTACGATAACATTGCTGAGTTTCAGTTATTAATTAAGTGTCAAACATTAAAAATTCTGCTACCGAGGTAAATATTTTATTTTTTTGAAAAAGGTTGCATTTTTTGTTAAAATTTTTTAGGTGATATTTCAGTACACAAAATTTGTACTTCCAGTTTTGGAGAAGGGCTACATGGTAATAAAGTAAAAATATACAATTGCTGTTTGTAAATGTATATTTATGGCTTGTTTTACTTTTAGAAATTCATAATAAATCATATTTTAACTTAAAAATACTTGTTTTTAAGCGTTGTTACTTATATAATTGAATTCTTACTACAATTGCCTTTATTTTAACTACTTTTAAGTATTGGATGAGAATCTTGTGGCAAGTTAAATGTGAAAAAAGTTTTTTGGTAGGCAAAAGTAAAATTTCCCATATCCTTACCTTTTTTGATTTTACAAAAGTTCAGCATTTTGTTTTATTGAATTCTTCTAAAAAACATAGCTTTTAAGCTCATGTATCAAATCGTGTACAAAATAAAATCCATTTCCATGAGTTTTTGAATAAAAAATATTTCACATAAAAAAATTGCAAAGTCTTGCACCTTTGACCATAGCCTGTAGCAAAACAAAGCCTTTTGCGTCTGTAATAGACTGCCAAAATCTCTTTATCAGAAAAATTATAGATCATTAAATTTCATATTCATATTTTTTTTTAAAGATTTCAATAGACAACTAGGAAATAATTGAATTGCGTCTGTGAAATTGAGGCCTTCCTTTGCAAAATTATCCAGCAGAATTCATTTTTCCAACTCTACGGATTATGTACATGATTTTTATTAGATGTGTTTTGCGAGTCTACAGAAGTGCAAACAAATATCTCTAAAAAGATGTAGTTAAGTAAAAAATAAATAATTTTATTTAAATGGTTTAAATGAATATATCCTGTTCATTTATATTGACAATGCATGCAGCTCTACTTAAGCTATTAAATTAGCCTCTTAATAGTTTATTAAGAATAATTTATAAAAATATTCTTGTACTACGTAAATATGTCGTTTCTTAAAAAACAATAAAGTAACCCTCATTGTTGAAAAATATGCTAGTATTGTATATATAGAGTTACTTTTAATTTTTTAAAATTATTTCACCAAAACTATTTTAAGCACATAAAATAGCTCAAATAGGAATTGAGTAGTCTAATGATATCTTCCTAAATATTACAAACTTTAACTCTGCTCAGTCGTTGATTTATGGGGATTTTAAAAAAAATCCGACCATAGGTACACATATCTTTCCAAAATTTAAACTGCGCTACGCGCGATTAGTTGAAAAGACCATATTTTTATTTCAATGTTTATGCATGAGATGCATAAACTATATAACAACACTGAATTTAATTTAACGACTTAAAAATCTGTTTAAGAATTTTAGTCTTTCCGATAGCCTAATTAAATGGATTTAAACAATATTAATTTAAAATGTAAATTATTACCAGCAATCTTAAACTATATTAATGCACCCAATAATATTCTAAGTTTCGAAAAATATACCTACACAATACAAAGAGATATTAGAAATCTTAAGTTAAAGCTGCGTTAAAATATATTCACTATATTTCTAAGGAGCTCTTTACTTATCCAATTTCTTGATATGCATAAAATTCCTGTCTTTCCTTACCAATACAAAATGGCTATAAGTTTACGAATGACTAGATTGTGTACTTTTAACACTTTCTTGGCGATTCATATGAAAAATCTCACTTGAAGTTTTAATCCTGGGAAAGCTATAACTGTTTTATTACTGGTGGAATACTTTTGTTCGGAACTTTAAGCAAGCTGTTAATAGTTAGTTGTTATAGTTAGTTTCCGACAAGTTTGGTAACTGCATAATATGTAAAATATGCTATCGGGCATTTTGAGAAATTTGGTTAGTTAATGTAGCAAAACTTGATTATCAAATTATTTTATGCATAATCTGATGCGTAATTTCGCGTGGAACTAAAATGAATGGTTTGCATATTTATTCGGAATTGCAAATGTGCTGGTATACATCAATCGTATTTTCTCAGACTGGATTGTGAGAATAGGAATTTATTTGAATCATCTCTCTCTTTAGTGGTAAGGTTTCGAAATCTTAACTGTGTATCTAATCAAAAAGAAATATTAAGAGTCAATCATACTAAGTTAATTAAACGTTATAGTAAATTACATATCAATACAAAAGCATTATTTCTGAGGGAAAATTACTTTCTTTACGGCCAGGGATTGCTAGTTTTTTCTTATTACAGTTACATTTACTAATTTTAAATTTTATTAGATTTAAAAAATTATATACTTGAGAAAATTAAAACTTTTTACTAAAACTATTCTTAATTCTCAAAAATTATTTTACAAAAGAAATTGCACATTAAGATAATGATAAAATTTTACACTTATGGCTGTGGCTTTCTTTTTTATAACAATACGGACATTTTTTGAATTTTCAATTCTAACTTTAATTCTAAAAATAATTTAATATTTCTTTGTTCGAAAAGAATAAACCACTAAAATGAACAAAATACTTTATTATTATTTTTTTTATTAAAAAACAAAAAAATTTAAGGAAACTAGTACTCTATAAAAGAACTCGGGGAGTAATTAACATTCTTAAAAAAAACACAGAAAAAAACTGATTTTAATTTAAGTCTGATTTTGCAGCGATTTACACGGTAAACCACTACAAACCAGCTTCCATTAAGGTTTTTTTTTGTAAAATAAAGAGAAAGAACATTAGAGAGGAAACATCGTGTTTTTAATTAAAACTAGAATAAATCACCAAGGGATTTGTCAGAAATAACCAAAAGATATCCATTCACTTTTGCTAAGGAAGATTATTTCAAGAGTTTAAAATCAGAATGAATTAATGACTTCGTAGAATTGCGCCATTGTATTTCTAAGCCGATTATTTTAATACAAGAAATAAAATTAATATGCTAGGGATAAAGTGGTATAAGAATCGCACTGTAAAAAAATCAGGATTTCAGGAATCAGTAATTTAAAAAAATAGAACCAATCCTCAGAAGGATGTAACTTGCTTGGCAATATAAAAAATGTTTTTTTGGAAGATAAATACAGCCCACTATTCTTTTTTAATTTCTTTCTCATTTATGGGCTGTTTGGAGAGGTATCTCCTGGATTTGATCCACCAAACTTTGGATATATTCGTTAAACTTCTTCATAACTGTGCTTTACGCGTCGTATCCATTGTTGCTTGTTGACAACGATGCCTTATATCGAATTGCTTAAAAGGATGCATGTTAAATGATTTACTTATATTTCTGAGAGAAACCAGAAAGTCCGAAAAAGCGATGTTAACTTGAACAAGCCAGGAACGTTTGCTATTTATAAAAGTTACATTGCTAATTATTTTTACAGAGATGAGTTGGGATACGTCATTTTTATTCTAAGAAACAATTCCCAATGCTTTAGGTTTTGGTGAACATATTATACAAGAGAAATTAGTTACTTTTTTTTAAGTAATCAAGTTCTCCGATTATTAAAAAATTAGTTCTCTTTGTAGTTAAGAAAATAATAATAGTTTTCATGGTTCGTCGTTGTGGTTTACAATTTAATTGTGTTTAGCAAACAAAAACTAGAGGTTTGGTAAATTGCGTTCATATTTTTAATGAATTTTTGATTTCTAGAAGTTATGAACATATGATGACTTACAGTTAACAGAAAATAGTTTATTAATGAAGTGAATTATTAGTGTACAGTTTACAATTGTTAAAAAGTACAATCATTAAACATTAGTAGACTATTAAATAATATTTAAAATATTTTGCGAAATAATAACATCTATTAGCCCAATGTTTGTAATTATCATTGCTCTTGTAACTATTTTTGCACTTTAAAATATCTATAGTTTTCCATAATTAGATTTTTTTTAACATTTTAATTTTTTATAACAAACAAATTTTCATCACGTTTGAATGAAAATTAATTTTTGCAGGTTATTTCATCAATCATTTTAGATATAATAAATTGATTAGCTTCAAATCAGTCTTCGGTATGCATCACTTTGGGTGTGGAATACTTGGTTTGGCTGTGAAAGTGGTTGGCAAACAAACATGGAGATAGACAGACAAATAGAAAAAAAAGTTTAAAAATACCATCCACTCTTTATGCAATAAAGTAAGTAGAAAGCCATAACAAACTAAAAATGTTTTCAGTAAATAATGAAACTGAAGCCTACAAGGTTTTCTATGAGAAAGGCAAATCACAAAAGTCAAACAAAACACAAAAGTTCTCAAAAATAATTTACGACAAACAGCGATAACTATTAAATATGTTGGCATAGTCTCAACAAATTGGGTTTATAAAACTATTCAAACACAAAATCAGTCTATTTTTTACTTTCTCTTTCTACTAAATGTGGATGAAATATATCAAGAACAAAATATATGGCGTAAAATGAATAAACGTTATAAAATTAAAAGTTTAATTATTGCTAGTAATTACCTCGCGTTTATTTATGTTTTAATTTTTATCACTTTAGAGTATTGTTGACGAGATTTCGCATACAAAAATCATTCGAATGGAATAAAATCTAAGAGAATTATTTTTGACTAAGATGGATTAGGCTTTCCTTGCTAAAAAAAACTTAACAACTACATTTAAAACACTCTAGCATGTAAGTAAAATGCAAGAAAGTTTTGCATTTTGTGTGAGGAAACAATTGAAGAGGTTAGTGGAAGAACGTGCTAAGTGACATTTTTGAAAAAAGTTGAGATTTTTGTTTCAATGAACATGTTATTCCCTCCTTTAAAGATAACAAGTTTCCCCTTTTTCATAAACTTTAAGTTTAGTATATTTTTTACCTTTGTAAGTGCCGTATTTAATGTATCTAAGTGCAAACGAAAAACTTTAAAGCTCATTTTCTCGTTTTCATCTTATTGTCACTTAGCGCGTTCTTCCACTAAGATCTTCAATTCTTCATGGAATGAATTAAGGAAAAGTTTTCTTTCCTGTCATAAATCATATAATTTCCCATGTCAAGATTCAAATTAAAAAGTTGTTTCTCAATATCTTTCATTTTCTTTTTGGTTTCAGCATTGTAAAATATTATTTTACGATTACTGGATTTGTTTAGTTTCATAATAGTTTTTGTAGGAAACAAAAGGAGAAAGTTTAACATAAAATACTAATTATACACATTGTTTTCTAGTAGTATTGTGATTATAATTTTGTAATTGTTTGAAAAAGTATACAAAAGTACCAAAAAATTCAAATAGAAGCTTAATATTCAATATTAATAAAAAATTATAATATATTTGTCCATAAATATTTTTATCATTTTCGTCAAGTTATCAAATAAATAAGTTATAGGTTTTGAAAAAGTAAAAAAAAACAAACACTGAATTAATTAAAACGACAAAATGATTTGTACGTAAATATTTTAATAAATATAATAACAAACCGAATTACTAGAATAAAAAATATAATAAAGTACTTTTTTGAGAAATATTTCAAATACAACCTTTTGCACTAAATTAAAATAAAATAATGTAATGAGATACGTCTATTAAATGCATCCCTTCATTGATACTGTTAAAGATTTGTAAAGATTCACCCGGGTTTACTATCTTTTGGGCTATGATGCATACATAGATATCTGACATATCTACATACATACTAGTACATATCTACATACATTGATTTAGCTGATACATATACATACTTTATCTGATTATATTCTTTCCCCTGTAGTTATCGCAAATCTTGAAAAACGGAATCTGCATATCTCATCCTGGATCGAACTTAAGTTGACCACAAAAGAACACAAAGGGAAAGTGCGCACATAAAAATGGATATCCATGCATCAAAGAAACAGAAATAGTAATTCCTTACCTTAGAGCCAAAGGAGAGTAACTGTAGTTTATCTTACTCTAGCTGAAGTATTAAAAGTTGGAAAATAAAGATTTTTTAGCGAAATATTTCAATTTATTTACTAGCAATATTTTTAATATATAGTATTAGCAATATTTTTAATATAGTATTTTATTTGTAATTGCAGTATTTACCATTAATTTATTAATAATTCATTGTTTGTAACTGTACTTTATTTTCAAATAATTTTAAACTTATCTGTTTTAAAAATGAAAGAAACTTTATTTTTATCTTTTGATTTTAAACTCATATGTTTTAAAAATAAAAGAAACTTTATTTTTATCTTTTGAAGAAATCGACATACTTGCAATAAGAAAATATTTTCTATAAATATTTAAAAGTATAATTAAAATAAGCAATCAAGAAAAACCAATAGTGGTTTTGAGCGCTTTTACTACTCGCTTCAATATTGGGTTGGCCTATAATGTTTGTTTGTTTTGTTTTTGACTTTTTTTTTCTTTCTTTTAGAAGTTGCACTTTTCTGGTTCTAAGATATGGAGTTCTTCATTCAGTTTAATAGAAAAGAGCACGTGAATACCAGTATGAAGCTATTTCAAGCCATTTTAACTATGCTTATTCTCAATTCTTAACGGCGCATGAGTCCGAATGACCGAGGGTCTCCAAACCAAAGCGCCTCTGTGTTATCCAATTGAAAACTTATTTTCTAAGCCACATTTAATTGGGTCTCATTAGCCCTTAAGATTAAAGATTTTGAGAGGTATAGAGGTCAACGTTTATCAGATCACTGTGAAACTCTTTAATTTCACTAAAAATAGAGGTCTGCCACGTATTCAAAAGATAGAAATTACCATGAGTATAGGAATTGTAAAAAAAAAAATGGAGAATATATGAAAGTGAGTATGGAAAATATAATAAATAGAGTATAGGAAAATATAATAAAATTTTTTCTTCTCAAAAATTGGACTTAGACCTCTGTATAACGAACCCTTTATATCCAACCACCTACTTTGAATGGAAGAGGCATCTCCAGAGAAAGCGATCCCTGTCAATAGGTTCAGCTTTTCCCTATTTGAGTAAATGAGGAGGGCATAACGCAGTCTTTTCCCTACGGCCGAATAGCATCATTATTTCGTGGCGGAGGAATTTGAATTTAGCAAAATAGTGTTGGTTCGACGACATTGTAAGCGATATTTATGCAACATTTTATTTTTTGTTGCTTGGGTTCTATTAAGAACTACCATGACAGCTGTACCATGAGAAGTACGAGTTCTATGAGTTATAAGTTCACGCATAAGTTCTATGGTCTGTTTTCTTTTTTAAATTTGGGATAAAAATTATAATCTAATTTTAAAACTAACCACCGAATTTGTGTTTTTATTTTCGTTAACTTGGATTGAAAAAGTAAATGAAATTGTTATATACAGTTAAAATGTGATTTTCTCAAAAATGTAGTATTTATTTGTAAGGAAAACTGTAAGCCACATAAAGAATGAGGTAATTTGTGTCGCCATTTCACTAGGTGACGCAAGCTATCTTCAATAAATTGAAAAATGTTTAAACTCATATAGTTTCCTTGCACAGAAGCCACGACCATGGGCGGAGCTATAAAACGCGCGGAGCAATCAGATGAAGAGGAAATTTCAGCCGTTTTATTTTGTCTTCCTTTGATTGCTCCGCGTTTTTTATAGCTTCACCCGCGGTCGTGGCTTCTGTGCAAGGAAACTATGAGTTTAACTATAGTTTGTCATTTTGAAAATCGACCATTAAAATTATTGCTTTATTCCTTTAAAGGAAACGTAGAAAGATGTAATAAATTGCGTCATTAGCAGTTTTAAAATTACTATTTATTCGGCTTGAATGGGTCAAAAGCGTCGTTATCTTGCTGACAGTTTGTGATTGAAAAATGTTTTTAAGTGAAGCCTATTGTTTTCACTTTTTTTTTGTCTTTCAGGTAATATCAGACAAGTGACAGAATTGTCATATTTACTGTGATTGGCTACATTTCTGTCCATATGCAGAAATCTGCCTATCGCAATCGAGATTACCGTCCTGGTCTCTCTTGTGTGTAGACCTCATGCAGCCAGTGCTAGAAGTGTGGGTGAACTCACGTTTTTTGAAAATGACCCACTGTCCCCTTACTTCTGATACTACTTATGTGCATCCTCTCCCCCAATTTTTATGTTTTTCTAGCTGCTTTGCACTGAAACAAACGTTATTTAAACCTATTTTTCAGTTTAATTGTTCTAATTAAGATTGGCTGTCAGTTCCACCTAATTGCTCAACTCTCTAAATATCTCTTTAAAGTTACCATTAAATACATAATAAAGTAATATAATAAATACTTCATTTATTTTTCTACCTCATGACCCAAAAATAAAAACATTGATGCAGAATATGCACTGAAATTTTTAATAGTGGTCATTTCTAAAATAAATGAATAAATAACAATTTTTGAAACGAGGTACTTGGCGAGGCTAAATTGTGGGCGTACTCCCACTTTATTTTCTCCACTTATACGGGGCCGGTTGGACTAGTGGGTTTGATCGCAGCCCATTGTGCTAACAGTCTGCACACTGTACTGGGTGGGGGTTCGATTCCCGCCTTCTCCCTATGTGTACTTTCTCTCTCTGTGTCAGTAAAAAATTCTTTCTGTGTCTGCCTTACTTGACAAAGGTTTATAAGCGAGTCTCTAATCAAGCACACAAACCGGAAAATATGTGTACCAACCTACCTATTTCCACTTATACCGCTGCATGCACCATTGTCAAACCGATGTAAGGATTTTGGAATGTATTCGGCATTGGTATGATTGGATTGAAGCTCCTTTTATTACGATTCGTTAGATAGGGCCCTTGAAAGCGCCGCAATGGCCAAAAGGGAACGAGAGCTTTGGACATTTCGAATGAATCGAATGGGACAGTCGTAGATTGTTGTCGTAATGAGTGATGCGAAGCCGTTTAAAACATGTTAAATTGGATTATCAAGTATTAAAGAGAAATGAGGGTTTGTTATTTTTCTACAGTTGAATTTTTATAATGTAAGAATTAAAACAAGAGAGTTATCGGTAAAATAAAATTGAGTAAATATGATCTGAAATTGTAAATTTCTTTGAGATTTGATTACTTTTTATTTTAATATTCTTCGAAAAAAGTACTCCTGTTCAAAGGAAAATTATATCTTCAGTTAGATTAATTAGAATTGGTTTTAGCTTCTATATATCTATATATATAATAACAAGTCCGGACTCACTTATCAACGCTCAGCAAAAACTAATTTAGGTACAGATACAGCATTATATTAGTTTATTCCTTTTGTCCTAGGTCGTCCTTTGTCCTAGGTCGTTCTAAATGGTAAAAGTTTTACAAACATACACTATTATCTTCATTACTAAAATTGCAATAAATATTCCTCATTATTAAACTTGCAAAAATATTGTTTCACTAAAAGAAAATATAACTAAAAGAATTATTATTCAGATTTCATTTTAGTTTAGGCGTTGAAAATAGTTATTAAACCTCTTAATAATTAGAAAGTATTAATGTTTTATTTTTAATTGATGTTTAGTTTTATAAATATCTTTGTTAGTGCTTGTGTAAAGTAAAGACTATGTATGATTTTATGTGAGTATGTATGTCTCTTATGTATGATTTTAATATAACGTTTACGTAATATGTGATACCAAAATCATCAAATAGCTGTATATACAATAAATCTTATCTTGAATTTTTTAAATTAAAATTTGTACAAGGGTCATTTTCTTTTTTCTTTCATAAAAATATTAGGTCAAATAAAAATTATTCATTCATTTTTCATAAACATTCAATTTTCATATTATGTACCGAATAAGATTTTGTTAGGTGTATTTAAAATTAACTTTACTTAGGGTAATGAAGCTCTAGTTCGACGATATTCAAACCAACATAACCTTAAGGTAATGAACATTAAATTGCAAAGTTAAAGTAGGAATAAAATGTGAAATCCAAAAATACAGTTTTAAAATGTACTTTATTAAGGGATTAAAAGTAGTATTTTAATTTAAAAACTAGTTATAAGATATATAATCTTTTTTATGTCTTCCATTTATTATACCTTTTATTTTCTTAATAACACCCTATCGTGTAGAGAACAAAAGGCGAAAAACTAAGTGTGATAAAATCAACTTTTTTTCTAGCTATTAATTAAATTTCAGTAACCAAACAAAGCCGACGTCATCCGATAACTAACTTTCAACAATAAAAAAAATCAATACTTAATTATTTCAAGAAAATACTTCCACAAAAGAGCAGCAAATCTTTCTTTTAATAAATGAGCGCAAATAAAATTACCCGAAAAACCTCCACACAGCCATCGTTACCTTAATCCAAATCTTCTAACGCAAGTAAAAAGTCGAAGAACCAAATTATCTGCCGACGCGACCTCTACCGGAATTTTCTTTCCCCAGGATCCCGCATCTCGGAATTCCGGATAGAATAGAGATCTGCAGAAGCCGGGCTGCCATGGCAGCGGTTTTACTCGTGACTTGTGCTACAACGCAATGGAATATGTGTAGTGCAGACGATATTGTACAATCCTAAATGAAGGGCAGGTATGGAACTTTTTTGATGTTTTTTGTGATGTGTAGGATGATTGGTTTGGAGATGCGACTGGGGGTGAGGATTGGAATGTTTGTTTAGCGTGGAAAAGAAGTAATTGTTATATTCTTTTAGATGCTTTGCAGAAAAAATGTTTTGACAAAAACATTCGAAGTAATTTTTTATATACTATAACGTAATGGTAAAAATTAATTTTAAATATGACGGTTTTCTTTATAAATGATACAACAAAATATTAAGTTT
This sequence comes from Oedothorax gibbosus, assembly GCA_019343175.1. NCBI lineage: Eukaryota > Metazoa > Arthropoda > Arachnida > Araneae > Linyphiidae > Oedothorax > Oedothorax gibbosus. Next base: position 21,255,759 of record CM033279.1, read on the forward strand.
ATTGATATAATTAATTTAAAGTGTTAAAACATTAGTTTAGGGATGCTAAATTAGTTACTTTAATTATTAAGTTTGATTTAATTAATTAAGATATAAATAATTCACATTTGAACGAATAAAGACATTAGTTTTTCTATCAATTTCTTGCAAATGCACATATAAAATTGCTCAATTAAGAACACATGTGTGAGCAAATCAATTTAAAGTGCTTTTTAGTAAATTATCGTTTTCGATAGATATTTTTTGAAAACAGAGAAACCAGTGTTATTTGTTAACATTTTAGTTTTGTCTAAAACTTCTTAAATGATTCCACTTTTGCATGTTAAAAATCAAAGTTGTTAAGTCACTTTAAAGCCCCAAACATGATTTGGATTTCAAATTCGAAAACTTAAAAATGACTTTAGTGTTTATTTCTATAGATTCTTAAGTGCATAGCGTAAATGTATGGATTAAAGAGTAAAATTATGGGGGAATAAATAGTTCCCAAAATTTTATGTCTTTATTTATTTTTTCTCAAAACCCGATTGAAATGGTATACGGGGAGATATTTATAAAGCCATAAATATAAGTGAAATTTAAGCTTTTAAGTACAATTGTTGCATTGGTTCCTATCGTCTACCCAATATAATATTTTTAACTAAAAGTTGTTTGATATCAGCTTATTGTTATTAACTATGCACTTCGAAAAATCGCTATAAGCGCCATTTCTTAGTAGTTTTTTTTAAACACATTAACGACGATTATAATAAGTTAAG